>CABHPH010136145.1:0-48568 GCA_902168325.1 Peromyscus nudipes
CTAGTACAGCCCTGAACATAGCAGATGCTGCTGGTGCCCGTTCTGCATCCTGATACCCACCTGATTTTGGCATGCTGATAGGTTCCATCTGGAAGGGCCTGCCATCATTGCCTTTGTGATAGCAAGTGCCACCACCACCATTGTCTCCTCTTTCCTACACATATTCTTCTCTTCTTCCCTCTGACATTCCTTGTCCTTAAAAATCTACATCAGAAGCAAAGTATACTGGCCCACATGTGTAATCTCAGCACCTGAAGCCAACCTGTATTGTTTTAACTTCAGCACAGTAGCTGAGCCTTAATCTACTGCTATTTCAGCCAGCAACTGTGACTCCGTAGTCACAGTCTGCTTCTCTGGCAATGGCCCAGCTGCTCAAGTCACAGTCTGGTAGGAATTCTGTTCCCACAGGCACTGGCTCTGTCACTGCCACTAAAGGTAGCTTTAACTAAATCTCTATCATTCTATTTATAAATAAGAGTTGAGATTCAAAGGCTGGGGTGAAAACCTGCTAGCTCAGAGAGGCTGAGTAGCAATTAGCTAACCTTCTCTCCTTGCTGGTGTCTCCCAAAAAGCACATCCTTCTACTCTGACAAAACAAAAAAAGCCGTGTCATTCAAAATTCCCCCTACTACTTCCAGTATGTCTCCCTATCTCTTCCAGATGCCCTCTGATACTCTATGATTACTTCCTGTCAACTAGTTGCTAACTCAGCCTCCTGACTCAAAGTTAATTTTATTTAATTAACACAAATGCAAACTCAATGTTCACAATGTGATTGAATATCCCCCAACAAAGCTGAGATACAGAATAAATTTAAGGCCAGCCTGGGCTACATAGTGAAATCTTATCTCAAACAAACAAAAATGTGAAACAAAATGTGCCTGAGGGTTTCCTCTTGCAACTGTGGAGCTGACTTCATTTCCTGGACATTTCATGCAATTGACACCTCAAAGGAGAGCCCTCAATCAATATCGGAAAGAGAAAAAACGCTACAGCTTTTCCCCATTTTAATGAGTGATTCTGAGTTGTATTTTCTGTGATTTTTCTAAGTTCTGGAAAGGAATTGCCCCACCTATCCATACCAGGAACCTTCTGACTGATGAAATTTTTGTTGACTTTTCTTCTCTGCTTTATTTTCCTGATCTTTTCCTTGAACCTCTGAATAATCTCTTCCACATATATTTTTCTATATATCCCTCCTTCCCAGGAGATTTCTTTTGCTATAACCCAAATTAAGATAGAGAGTTTCCAGTGGAAAAAACAACGTTTGGGAGAACTTGGGGATCTTGACCTGGGCCTGTAGATGTATTATGGAGCTAGGTTTGTACCTTGGTTTTGTAGAGCCATAGAACATTCTATCTTCTTGACATTGCAGTGCCTGATATTACCAGCCTGTTGTTAGTTTCTTAATTATGATGGAATCTGCCATTCATGGTATTATGTAGTTGGTGGTTAACTGAAGGTGGTTAGATGCTACTGCTTTGGTTTGAGTGAGAAATGTTCCCCACAGGCTCATGTGTTTGAACAATATAGTCCCAAGATGGTGGAGCTGTTTTGAAATGTTGTGGAACCTTTAGGAGGTAGGGCATCATTGGAAGAAGTAGGTCACTGCAGGGAGGAACACGTTTTATACCCTGAACACATATCCTGTTTATGCTCTGCTTACTAAGTGCAGACACAGTGTAGCCAGCTAGGTTCTTGCTCCCGCCACCATGTTTTCCTCATGGTAATAAACTGTATTCCTTTAGGGCTATGAGCCAAAATAAACCTTTTCTCCATTAAGTTGTTTTGATCATTGTATTATATCATAGAAACAAGAAAAGAAACAAAGATGGCCACATAGCTGAAAGCACACATTCTGGTGTCACAGAGCCAGACTTGTCCCACTTCAAAGGCTGGAACCTATCTCTTAAAACTTCCAATTTATCTGTGGTGGTTCTGATGTTGATGATGGTGATATCCTTCATGCTGATGTTTATGGTTTCGGAGATCAAAGTTTCCCAAATGTTTATCTTATGCCTAGGAATGTGCAGTGTATCACATGTTAAGATTGGACATATGACATAACCCAATTTCACAAAAAAGAGAAAAGATCCCCCCCTTTTTTAACGTTTTGAACACTAAAATGTACCAGAATGATTATTTTTCTCACTGATAACATTACTATTAATTTACTTGTATTTGAAGGTTGAGTATCATTTTAGCCTCTATATTCACACAATCCTGCTGGACCACTCTAGGTTTACATACTACAAAATTGTACCAAGAAAAAACACTATATACAATTGAACTGTGTTTACAAATTTATAGTCAATGGATGATTAATGGAAACAAAGCTTATCTATTTTTTCCTAGTAAAAAGAACAAAACTATCCTAAATAATTGTTATATCCACAGATACAATTACATAGATTAACATTATTCTCAAAACAGTATCCTTGAAGCAGATACTCTAAAAGGATCCCAAAATATGTTTATTTCTCTTATTCTTCATAATATCTCCCAATGTTTGCTATGCCATTAAGTTTTTGCATAGATTCATTTATAGTTTTTGAAAGAGGCCAGAATACAAGTCATGTGTTTTCCTAGTTCTTTTGCTGGAAATAAAAATCACTACGCATTCTCTAGTAGATGAGCGTATATCTTTGCATGTACAGACAGCACTAAGTGAACTCAGTGGGTTTAAAAACAGACCACATGAAGTTGGAAGGGAAAAGTGTTTCTGGGGATAGAGGAGGAACTGGAGGGGAGAGAAACGGGGAAGGATTTGTCTGAAATGCATTGCATGCATGTAAAAAATTCTCAATTCTCAAACAAGGAAAGAATAGTTTGAGGTAAATGAAACTAAAACTTCAATGTATGAAAAAAGCCAAGTAGTGTACAAGGTCACTGAGACAAGCTAAAGTAACAGTAAGATAGCTGGGCGGTGGTAGCACAAGCCTTTAATCCCATCTCTCAGGAGTCAGAGGCAGGCAAATCTCTGTGAGTTTAAGACCAGCCTGGTCTACAATGTGAGCTCCAGGACAGTCAGGGCTGTTACACAGAGAAACCCTGTCTTGAAAAAATCAAAAATCAAATAAAATAACAGTAAGAGAGAACTGAGCAATAATAACTAGATGCCATTTCAAATTAGAGCTGATGTGGTTAAAATATGTCTTCAAACTTCAGTTTGGTTCTCAGTGTAGCAACTATGGAATTTGGTACCTTTATGTGCTGGAGCTTAATGTAAGGTAATTAAGTCATTGAGGATACTGTCCTTGGAAAAGGTTAATATAGTTCTTCTAGGACTCCATTTGGTTCCCCATCAGCAATGTGGAAGAGTTGCTTCTTGTCCTCATCCTTGCCAGCATTTGTTTTGGATTCCTTTGTTTCTTTCTTTTTTATTTTGTTTTTGTTGCTGTTGTTGTTCAAGACAGGGATTCTCTATGCAGCCCTGGCTGTCCTGGAACTTGCTATGTAGAGACTGGCAGTCAGGAAATAAGATGGAATCTAAATATAGTCTTAATTTACATTCTTCTGATGGCTAGTGAGGTTAAACATTTTTTCCCATATGTTTAGTGGAGATTTGTATTCATTCATCAGCATGTTCCATTTTGGGCTGTTTGATTTTTGTTGGTGAGTGTTTTTAGTTCTTTGGATATTCTAGATATTATCCTGTCAGATGCATGGCTAGCCAAGGTTCTCTCCCATTCTGTAGGCTGCCTTTTCACTCAACAACTTTGCTGTACAGAAACGCTTTAACTCTTTAATGTTGCCCTATTTATTGGTTATTGGCCTTATTTCCTGAGCCATCTGGGTCCTGAAAATAGAGTTGTAAAATCCTTAACATCATCTCTAATTCTCAGTTCCTTTGTCTGTAATTCTCTTAGCTTCATGAGTTTTCCCTCTGAAAAACTCAGATCATTTTGTCTGCATCTGAACAGAAAACAAGGGTGAAAATACCCTCTTGGCCTTCTTTTAATGAAACAAACAAGAGTAGAATCAACCACCATGCTGTAATCATGCACGATCAGTACTTTTATAGCCACTCGTTCTACATTTGGCTTCTTCAGGGAACTCTGGCAGGAAAATGCTGCCTATACTTCATCCATTGAATGTGCATGCTTTCCACCACTGGAAGGACAGAAACCCTGACAAGAGAAGTAGTTTTTCATAATCTAGTATTGACTGCAAAGAGAAGGCAATAGTTCCAACTGCAAAAAGGCAAAAATAGAAAGGGGCTATTATCTACCAGGAACAGGTTTGAGTAGATTATTATATTTTTACCCTCTTTTAAAAATGAACTTATTATTCTTGAATTAAAATATAATTATATCATTCCCCCTCCATCTTCACCCTTCTACCCTTCCCATGCCCACCCCTTATAAACTCACAGCCTCTCTTCTTTAGCCATTGGTGTTACATATCCATTGAAGGAAATAAACACATGAATAGAATCTGCTGAGTCAATTTAGTATTACCTGCATGTATACGTTTATGGGGATGACCATTTGGTATTGGATAACCAATATACTTATCATATATTAAAGATATTTTATTTTTAATTATATATGCATGTGAGGCAGGTGCATATGAAGTTCAAGTTTCAGATGGTTGATGATTATGAGCCTCCTGACATAGGTGCTGAGAACTGAACTCAAGTCCTCTGCAAGAACAATATGTGCTCTTAACCATGGAGTCATCTTTCTAGCCCCCTATATTTACCATTTTAATTGCTGAGTATGCAAAGATTATAATGAAGACACAGTATTTTTTTACATAAAAATGAATAGGAACTATGAATATAATTCCTGAATTAATAACCCTAAGCACAAAATTCCACTTACCGAAATTAATCCTGACTGAGGAAGTATTTGCAAAAAGGACATGAGAAACAGACTGGAGATAATTAAGCAATGAATGAGGTGGGTTTGTTTGTATATGAAATGGGGTCTGACTGTGTAGACCTGGCTGGCCTGGAACTTACTATGTAGACCATTCATCCTTGAGCTCACAGAGATCCACCACCTGCTTTTGCCTCTGGAGTGATGCAATTAAAGGCAGGTACCACCACACCCAGCTAGTAGTTTCTCAGTGGAGCACTTATAATCACTGTATTTTGAGCAAGGATTCTCTAAGGGGTCTTACTAACCCATTTAAGCTTTTAAATTACTCCTGACAGGTTTAATTTGAAAGTACAAATAGTTCCTACATTAAACAATGAATAAATTTACCTTTGGGGTTCAGGAGGAGATTTCAGACTGACAAAAATAAAACTGAGCCTCAAGAGATCCAAAAGTAATTTAAGGACTGTGTCTTTCATATTACAAAGATAGTTCCTATGGGTTTTCCATATGGGTTCCCTGGAGGATGCCATTGATTTCATTTTCACTTTAGCTAATTGGGGGACACCATCAGGATCAACTCTTATTCTCAAAGGTTTCGTTTATTGATCTTGTGCTCTATATGGACTGATAAGGCCTTAGTATCTCCATGGACACCCCTTGCCTTTAAAGAGGTCATAAATCATGTACATAATATGAATGAAAAAAAGAACCTGTGAGTTTTGTATACATAGATAACACAGCAAAGAGCTTAATATGAATGTGAGACAGCCCTTTGGAATCTATCACAAGGAAAACCACTGTAGTGTTTCTAACCTGACAAATCTTTATTGGTTGCCTTTCTTCCTTTGTATAACTTGGAGAAAGCCAGCTAACTTCTTGTCTTGATGAAGTGAATGCCACAGCAAAACAATCACAAATTCAGCAACCTTCAAACGTTGAGGAAAAATTAAACCTTTGTTGCAGAATTCTTTAAAGCAAGATCAGATTGCACAACACACAGAAAGTCACCCTGCAACTCTTTCGTGATCTGGATTTGCAAAAGTTTCTTCCTTTTCTCTTGCTTTCTCCTTTCCTCCATTCTCTTCTTTTTCCTCTCCCTAGTTAGCCCACTCACGGTCTTGTCTATCTCCTCACTGCCTCCCCAGCTTCCTTTCTGGATCAGTTCTTTTCTCCCTGAGGTGCAGTTGCTCTTGGCTTCATAGCAGTGATTCTATCTTCTCTGGGCTTTTCCAGTTCACCTTTTCAGTCACTAGCAGATAATACAAATAAAGGCTAGACTGTGTACTCTGCAATCAAAAGAGACCCCTGCCAGCCTGTAGTTATAGAATAGTAGTAGGACACTGGTCTGTCTGGTTTTAATTGCAGCACTGGAGGGAGAGCGGGAAAGATACACACACAGAAAGAGAGAGAAACTATTTTCTTGGAGACTGGTGGGGGGTAACTGCAAATATTCAAATGTTATTATTATGTCTGTTATGTCACATTCGTTTCGTGGAGTATGTCTGGGAGACAGAATCTTAGATTTCTCAAGACTCATGAGTTATCTGGATTCAAGGATATGCTCTTGAACTTCAAAATGACCTTAAGGCATTTAACATAAAATATCTGGCCTCCAGGTGCCTGCATACCTGTGCTCTCTGCATGGGAAGAGATTTTGAAAAGTGCTCTCGTCATTTGAAGGGCATGAAGAGAGGTGTTGCATGAGTTGTGCAGACTGTTTAGTTGCCATGACTATTGCTGCTCACCTTTTTCCTGCTCTGTCCTAGTTTCATCCCTGTTGCCATGATAAAATTCCCTGACAGAAAGCAATAGGGGACAAAGGGTTTATGCTAGTCTACAGTCCCAGATTAGCACCCATCATGGCAGGGAAGTCAAGGGAGGAATTCCAAGAGCAGAGACAAGGGAAGTGCACACATGCCTAGTGCTCAGCTCACTTGCTCTACTTTTATACAGTCCGGGTCGCAAACCAGAGAGAGAATGGTGATACCCAATTTCAGTATGGGTCTTCTCAAATCAGTTAAGACAACTAATGCCATCTCTGACAGATGTGTCCACTGGGCATCCTGATAGTCCCTCATTGGTACTCTCTTCCCAAGTCATTCTATTTTGAGTTGACAAACTAACCACAACATCAACTCTTAGTTTTTGTTCTCAAGGCTATTTCATCCAAGCACTGCTCTTTGGGAGACCACTGCTGTCTCTATCACCAGGTGTTTCCTAATTTCTGTTCTTCTACATGCTGCTGGCTTCTATACAGAAGTGGGGAATGGTGACAGCTGATCAGCTTTGTAACTTCAAGTCTGCTTACATGCTGGGTCTCTCATGGAAAACCAGATGCTTAAGCATAGAACTCATACCAAACCTCATGGTTGTGTACATGGGCACTCAGGATATGAGGAGGCAGGAGGGAAATGGAGTAATGCTTTCCATCTATGTGGTCAAGTTTCTCAAGCAGATGCATGGATGTTATGTAGTTCAGTCCATGCCCTTCTTCTAGATCAAACAGCTGAACTCTCACTACTGGAGTTCGTATCTGCTGATGGCCAACAACTGTGCTCTTCATTGGAATTGTCCTCAGCACCAAGGAACTGACTCTTCTACATGAAGATATTCTTCATCAAATGTGCTTTGGGTGCTCAAGCTGAACTCCTTTGGGGTCATAGTAACAGGCTCCTTGTATGGTGTGATAGGTTGATTGTGTTCTCAGTCCCTTACTTCCTCCCACGTAGAAGAATCATCTGGTATGGTAGAGTCTCTGGGGTATTTTCAGGCAGTCATGCATGTTGACCATGTGACTTACTAACCAATGGAAAGTTAACATCTGCGATACAAGTACAGATGTTCTGTATGCTTACATAGTGAGGCTTAGGCTCTGGTCTTCAAAAATTGCCAAGATTAGAGCATGCCTCAGGTTTCTCTTCTTTCATCCCAGACTTATCAAACAAACCAGGGACCATACTGAAGCCTAGAAACAACCACAGATTAATTCAGCCTGAAAAAAGAGCCACTAAATAGACTTGAATGGGACTGTTCACTGCTGGATGCAGTAAGTAAATAATTTGCATTAGCATTTTTAAAGGCTTCACACATAAAACAATTTGTGAACTCTTTTTTATTTCTATTTTGATTTATTATATTCTTTCCTTTCATTAAGCTGGAAGTAGATGGATACAGACTAGAAACGTACCTTTTTCCCTCTCTGTGTGTATGTATATGTGAACATGTGTGGCACATGCATGGGCATACACCTTGGGAGGCCAGAGGTCACCATCATGTGTTTGTCATTAGGTGTTATTTGCCTTGGGATCTGAGGCTCACCAATTTGACTAGGCTAACTGGCCAGCAAGCTCCTCCACTCCAGGGTTATTACCTTCTTCCCCTGGAATTGCATACATGTGTCACCATGCCTGGCGTTTTACATGGGTGCCTGAGATTGACCTCAGATCCCCGTACTTGTGTGGCAAGTTCTTCACTGACTGAACTTTCTTCCTAGCCAGAAAAGAGTGCTTTTAAAAAGATTGTGTTCTTCACATGTAAACTGAAGTCCCTTTTACCCACAATCTTATTTTCTTTTTGCGGTGTAAAACTGCTTCATTTTTCTTGGTAAACTATATTCAGAAATATAATTCTTCTTTCCCATGACAAGAATAAAGCAAAAAAAAATCCCATTAACAAATCACAAACAATATGAAATAATAGAGTCAAAAAGCCACAAGCACTTTGATGTCTCCAATATGATGTTTTAAAAACCATTCCCTGCCCTCCCCATCTCCTGCACACATCCCATGTCTATAAACATTACACATGTACTCACCCATAGATCTGTAAGCCAAAGCAGAAACTTATGGAAAGCACACACGTTCTAGAACATTATTTTGTACCTTGTTTTATGTTTGGAGCAAGAGACCTTGCTATTAAAGCTCTGTTGATTGAAAACAACTTCTAAGAAAATAAGATCAGAATGTTCCCATCTATCCGCTCTCTTCATCTGAATAGTATTTGCTGTTTCCAAAGACAAAAATTATATTCTGAGAAGACCAACTTGCCTGAGAATTGCATTAGAAGGTTTGCAGTTTCACCTGTCATGAGGTTATTGTCCAGGGTAGGAACTCAACTGCCTATTTCAGAACCAAGGTCATGTTCCTTGCAATGTCTTGCACAGAACCTGTCTCCTTTCCATTGTGTGGGTTGGGATTGGAAGCAGATTCCATCTTCCTCTGTAGGAGACTAATGAGGTGGGATGGGGTGGGAGTCAGAGTGGGGATATTTCTGCCTGACCTTGGTCTCCTGAGTGTGTGATAGAGAAACAAAGAGGTCTGGAGATCTGTGGATAGGGGGAGTTGAACTCTGTGGCCCATGACAGTATCAGGTATCAGGTATCAAGAGACTATAGCTAACCAAAGTGTGCAGTTAGGTTTTCCAAGCCTAACTGCTAGAAAATGTTGGTATCTCTCCAATCTATACAATTATTTTAACTTAGAATCAGATTTCTGTTACTTTCAACCAAGCTCGGTGGCAGGTACCCAGAGATACATCTTATGTGATAAACATGAAAGCACTTTTCTTACTGAGATAGCAGAATCAAGGAAACAAGCAAGAACTATTTATGAAAGAAGCAAATTGAGACTTATATTTTATTTTCTAGTGGTAGGGAATAATTATGATGCCAAGATGATATAAATAACCTTAGTCTTTATTCGTCTTTAATCTTTTCTTCTAGATTATTTTGAGTCTTAAGTGAATTTAAGTCTTAAGTTCATGCATTTAATCCTAGCACTTGGGAGGCAGAGGTAGGTGGAGCTAAGTGAGTTCAAGGCCAGCCTGGTCTACAAAGTGAGTTCCAGGACAGCCAGGAATGTTACACAGAGAAACCCTGTCTCAAAAACCAAAACAAAAAGTTTCTTTTCAAATTCTCTTGCCATTTGTTTTTAGTTTATTAAAAAGAACATCTTCCTTCTGGTTGTCAGTGGGAGTCTGGGAGTCTGTAGAAGTCCAGCTCCAACCTGATCCCACCTATTGAAGGATTCTTGGGTGGAGGAGGAATGAGGAAATATTAGATAGAAAGATAGAAAAAGACTATAAGAAAGACAGAGACACAGGATAGCTTCAGGAGGGCCCTGGGTCAATACCTAGTCTCCCAGAATGTTATTCAAAAGGGCTTTTTATAATATGCCAAAGGGAAAGGCAAAAGATATCCCCCTTACAAGATCAAAGCACACCATACAGCCATGTGTAGACCCTTCCAGACACCTGGTAAACATACCTGTGGCCAAATCATCTCCTTATGCAGCCCTGTTGGGTAAAGCAAGCTCAGATTCTCTGACCCTGAGTAAGTGCTCACTAGATAGCCTATGTGATTGCCCACAGTTGTCCATGGAAGACTGTGGTTGCTTGAAGCTCTTCTGTTTTCAATGCTTACACTCTCCAGGGGCACCTGTCTTGTCAGTTACCATGGTTCTGCCAACATTTATGGTTGCTAGAAACTGTACTATCGTGAGCTATATGCTTCAAAAGAGAAATGACTTCTTGACTTCTTTCCTTGTTTTCAATTTGTCAGGGACTAACACAGTACCTGGCATATAGAGGACATTCAAAAGTATATTGAATCAGTTTTCCTTTATATATTTGATGATATCAGATCAGTCTTTGGCACATACTGCTTCTGGATTCCCCACTAGCAATATACCCATCCTTGTGATGGCTAATCTTCACTGTCAACTAAACCACATATAGAATCCCTTAGAAGACATGCCTTTGAGTATATGACTGTGAGGGCAATTCTAGAAAGGATTTCAACTGAGGAGGGAAGACCTGCCTTGCATGTGAGTGGCACCATCCATGGGCTGGGATCCTGGCTTGAATAAAAAGGGAAAAAAAAGAGAACCAGCTGAGTGCCACCAATCCTATCCTTTTGCGTTCTGGTTCACCAAGATATGAACAACTTCCAGCTGCCACAATTACCTCAAACTCTAATTACCATGTATTTCCAACCATAATGGGCTGCATTTCTCTGAAAGAGGAGGCAAAATAAACCTCCATTAATTTTATTTCTTGTTAGGTATTTTGTCACAGTGATGAGAGAAGAGAATAATAGAAGCCTGCCATTCAATGTTTTAAAAATTAAGTTTTGATGCTCCCTCTGTGACATGAATGATCTGTCTGCCTGAGTCCCTGGCACAGTGAATGGTGCAATTACATGGTCTCGAGGTAGATCTTACCCTCTTTTCAAGACCATTTACTTCATATCACACATCAGATCCCTTCACTAGCTCTCCTTTCTCTCCCTGGCATTATGTTTGCATTAGTGCCTTCTTGAATAGGTCCAACAGCCTTCTATTTAGTAGGTCTTCCTTCAGAACAGTTCTCCTCCCATTTACTGCTCCTGTCTCTCACAACACTCTCTTAAATCCCACTAGCTCTTATTTGTCTTTCAAAACTCCTATCAGTCACAAGGAGCTGATGCTGGCAGTCCCTTGTGTTTGTGCTGCTCTGTAGTAGATGTTGTTGAGACCCTTTGGCATTCACTATTCTTCTGCAGCCTGACTCTTGACTTCTATTCCCCAGCACAGGATCCTCTCTGGATATGCCTTTGTACATTCTATAGATTATCTGGCCAATCAGTTTTCATTTCCCAGCCATCAATCCACAGCCTATGTCCAACAGGCATGGGTGCATAAATAAACTAGCTTCCCTAACTTAGTACAGAGAACTCTGAGACATGTTCTTCATAGTTTCCCAAGCACCCCATCAGACTTAAAGCCCAGTTGCCCATATTGGTAATCTGTGCTACTGGCTTCCTTCCCTTCTCTGTTTCACTTCACACTCTTCTACTAGTATTTCCTGGGAAGACCACCAAACTAAACTGCATGCACTCATAGCCTTCTCTACTACTGATGCCGGGATCCATCCCACCAAGTTGGGACAGTATAAAATATGGCTTCAGAACTATCCTAACCAGGGGAGGGGGGGCTAGTATATTTTCCCCCAATTTAATTTTTTGTCATAGGTAGGGGCTGCTTCCAGGGTTATTAAATTTCTGGTATTTTCAGTAGCCCTGCATGAAGACATGTTGCTCCTTCAACCATGAAAAAAAGCCCTTAGGCAGAGCTTTACAGGTATTTGAAGTGTGCAAGCTTCAACAGGCAGAAGTAAAGGTCAAGGGTGAGGCATCAACAATATCTACTGCACAGTTTCATTTTCTAAAAGATGTTGCTGTATCACAGTAACTGGGGGCTTCTTTCTTTCTTTTGTCCTATTTGCTTCTAGGCTTGGAGTCTTTGAAGTAGAATTCCAGCACTGTTTTCCCTCATTTGAATCTGGATAATCTGGTCGAGCTCGTCTGTTATCATCCAAATAGGCCCTGAGAGTTCTATATAGGCTGGGTTTACAATGCTCTTCCTGGAAACCATTTTCTTGTAGGTTGCTTTGGCTTCCCGGGAATCCATGCACACTGGGCACATTTTCTGATGGCATCTTCATTATCACTGCAGAGCTTTTAGAGCCTGGCCCTATTTCTTCTTTATCTGTCTGCTTCCTGGCTGTGACCAGCTGCCTCAAGCCCCTGACACCATGCCTTCTCTGATGCAATGGGAAATAATAACTCTTTTTTTGAGACAGTGTTTCTCTGTATAGCCCTGACTATGGCTGTTCTGGAACTCACTATGTAGAGCAGGCTGCCCTCCAACTCACAGTGATACACTTTCTTCTGCCTCCCAAGGGCTGGGATTAAAGGTGTGCACCACCACTGCCCAGCTGTAAACTTCTCTTTTAAAGTTGCTTTTTTTGTCAGACATTTGGTCACAAGAGTGAGAAATATGAGCAATATACTAGACCATTGGGTATTTTATCACTGAAAGTCCAGTTTTATTACAAATGGATGGTCGTTCCATTTACTCTGCATTCTTTATGTTGCATATCTGGTGACATTTATTTCGAAATGCACGTTTGCTTATACTATGTATAATCATCATAGTCTCTGTGTCTGAATAATTTTGCTAAGCATAATAGCCCATTCAATATTTGATTCTTCAAAAAAAATGAAACTAGACTTACTATCTTAATCAACAAATCCTACTACCTGGTATTTATCAAAAAAATTGATAACAGGCTGTCAAAGGGTACCTGTACTCTCATGTTTGGTGTAGTATTGTTCACTTTAGCCAAGACATAGAAATACTCACAGGTGAACGAATGGATCAACATGGTATGGCCTGTACATACAATGGAATATTACTTAGCCTGAAAAGGAAGGAAGTTGCCAACTATGTGAATTATGGACATGACAATGAAAGCCATGTGCTTTTTGATTTTTATCATTTTATGGGTCAATGTATGAGATGGTTGAGTTGATTGTCTTCCCTAAAACCCCCTCATCTCTCATCCAGAGTTCCTGTCTTTGTGAAAGAGGGGAACACTATTTCCACTGATTACTGAAACTCCCTGGATTTCAGTTCTAGCCTTTTTGTCTCCACACTCCACACTACTAACTAATCAAGTGAGGTATCTTTCATTCTGGACACACCTGCAGTGTTCCTTACTAGATGACATTGTCACTTTTTATAGCCTTAAGACTGGCTTCTTTGCCTGCCATTTGACCTATAATGAATACTTTCCTTTTATTATTGAGGAGACATCTGGAAAATGAAACTCTAACATTTACGTTCACATGAAATGTTGGATGATTCGGCATTGCTGTTAGAGTCAAGTCTAAACTGTTACACTTGCTTGCAGGGCCCCATTTCTTCGACGATGACCCCAGTTATCTATCATCTCTTCAAATTCTTTCAAATGGAAAACAAAATTCTTCGGCTCCTTGAATCATTTCTTCGTTTCTACTCTGTGTCTTTGCTCTTGCTTTTCCCTCTGTTTAGATCATTATTGAAGTCTTGATTGCTTGTGTTTTTCAAGAGCCAAGTTCAAGCCCTGACCTGCTGTCGGTTTTTGATTAAAAATGTTGATTTTGGCTTTGGTTTTATGTTAACAATGATAAACTCCATAATTCCTCACAGCTTACAGAATGATATTTGCTTCCCTCATAGGGATTCCAAGTCATTTTTAATGCAGTGCATTTAACAAGTAAGAAAGGACAGATTCGGTGCCTGACCATCACCACCAAGCAAAAAAGGTGTTAGAGTAGATGTTAATCAGTTCTATTCATCTGGCCATAAACTCCAAACTCATTCCTCCATGGTTACAGATATATATAAACTCAGTCCATAAGGATTTTTCTGGCTCTACTGTATTTTTAAAAAGCTATTAACATTTTGGCTTTGAACATTTTTTTTTTATTTTTCTCTTCATGTCTAGGTTGCCAGGAACCAACAGACCATTTTGTCTAATTATAACAGTGCCTGGATTTTATGGTGAATACACAGAAAACCATGGTTTGGAAATGGATTAAAAGTGCAGTGACCAAAAAAATGCATGTAATTGAAATTAATCAAAGTACTTTTGAGTAAATGCTATACTTAAAACCCTGCATCAAGCCTGTGAAGGACACAGATAAACTCATCATTTGTGTCCAAGTGGAAAGGGTGAGCAACCATGACACTGTGCTCCCAACTGAAGATGAGGGTAGGGAGATACAAGATACAAGATTTTCAATAGGAAAGCCAGAAGCTAGGCTGAGGAAAACTAGGACTAGTTGATCATAGTAGTTAGATAATAAGTTAATAACATGGATTGTTTTATGAAAAATGTCATAGATTTGTTTTTTAAACAAAAATTATTGATTAAATGCTTTCATCAGATGAGTAAAGAAGAGATGTCCAAAACAATTATAAGCTAGGAAAATGCCATGATCAAAGCTGATGTGCTGTGCTACCAACAGATCACCTTGACTCAAACATGACCAAGAGGCTACAAAAAGGACAAAATTGAACACCATTCAAATTTCAACCTTGGTGGATAGGCTTTATTCCCCAATGGATTTGGTACTTATTTGGGGTAATTTTAGACGTGTTTAATAAAAATTGCATTATCATAATAATGTTATTTTCAGAGGCTGGACAGATAGTCCAGCAGTGAAGAGTTCTTATTAATTGTAGGGGACTGAAGTTCAGTTTCCAGCACCCACATGCTAACAAGTGATCTTAACTCCAATTTCTGAGGATCTGGCCCTCTCTTCTGGCCTCTGAGAGCACATATATACTGTTTACAGACACACAAACAGGCAAAACATTCACAAACATAAAATAAAAGTAAATAAACTTTTTCAAAATGTTTCTTTATAGAAGTAGTCTTCGCCTTTCTTATTTTTTAAAGTAACAGAGAAATATGTCTGAAACTGTGCTCATATAGACAGCATCATTTGGACTGGAGGCACAACATAACATTTAAGAGCACTGGTTGTTCTTAGAGAGAATCCACTTTCAATTCCCAGCTGTCTATAACTCCAATCCCATGAAATTCAATACCTTTTTCAGGTTTCCTCAAGTACCAGGCACACAAGTGGTGTACAGATATACATTCAGGCAAATACCCAAACACATAAAAAAAAAATTTAAAAAGACAGCATCATCTCAGGCTTAAAAAACCTTTCAAAACAATGTAAAATGTTTTTTAAACAATAAACAATGCTACAGCATGGGACATGGATTAGTGAGACGACTCACTGGGTAAAAATATTTACATTTGAGGTGGAAGGAGATAACCAATTCCACAAAACTGCCCTCACACCCCCACACACATAAATTGCCATGTGTGTGCACACACAAGAAATAATAATAATAAATAATAATAATAATAATAATAATAATAATAATAATACAATAAGCAATGTGAAAAAGTATGTGAAGAAACTTCAGGTCTTTATATATAAAATGACTTCACAAAGTCCAGATTTACTTGAATAAACAAATCACATTTTGCATTAAAAGGTATTTTTTTCATTTCTAAATTAAATAGTATTTTAAATATTCCCCAAGTGCACTAAAACCTGCAACATGCAGTGTTGCTAAGCTGCGATGTCAGTTAGGTTAGGTGGATTAAATCCATGTTTAACCGGGGATTGTGGTGGTATTGTGTTCCCCAAAATATTGTGTACCTTAATAAACTTATCTGGGGTCAGAGACAGAACAGCCACAATATTAAACAGAGGTTAGGCAGTGGTAGCACACGTCTTTAATCCTAGCATTCCAGAGACAGAAATCCCTCTGGATCTCTGTGAGTTCAAGGCCACATTGGAAACGGCCAGGCACGGTGACCCACACCTTTAATCCCAGGGAGTGGTGGTAGAAAGCAGAAAGGTATATAAAGCGAGAGGACCAGAAACTAGAAGCATTTGGCCTGGAGAAGCATTTGGCCTGGAGAAACATTTGGCCTGGTTAAGCATTTAGGCTTTCAAGAAGCAGCAGTTCAGCTGAGAGTCATTCGGATATGAGGACACAGAGGCCTCCAGTCTGAGGAAACAAGACCAGCCGAGAAGTTGGCCAGGTGAGGTTAGCTGTGGTTTGTTCTGTCTCTCTGACCATCCAGCATTTCACCCCAATACCTGGCCTCAGGTTTGATTTTATTAATAAGAACTTTTAAGACTCATGCTACAGGGGATATTTTCAGTTTGTTGTGGGTTCATCAGAATAAAGTTTTCCATAAATCATGAAGTATATGCAAAGGCTCTGAGACACAGTCAGTGTGGAAAATTCTATAAACTTAATGTTCTCAGATGGTAGAACATAGGCATCAGGGATCAGCTGTGAGAAGTGAAGCAGAAATGAGCTGGATGGATGATTATGTTAGTGAGCTCTTCATTTCTGTAATGAAAGAGCAGAGGTTGTTAGCCTTATAAAGAAAAGAGGTTTAACTTGGCGTTTTGGAAAAGGATATGATGTCTACATTGGTTCAGTTCTGGTGAGAGCTCTCTTTGTAGTATCACATTATAGAGGATATCAGTGGTGGTACAATGTGAGATCAAATGACCTCATCTTAGTTCAGGAAATGAGAAAGCTGAGTGGAGTCTGGCTCAGGCTTATATAACAAACTCACTTGTGACAACTACTGCTATCTCACTGTCTCTTCCAATGATCTATATCTTTTCCCCTAGTACTTACCTCTTTCTTAAATTTAGATTGTATATGTGCCTGTGTGTGTGTGTGTGTGTGTGTTTAGAATTTCATAGATGAGAACTGTATTACTTTATTTCCACCATATAACATACTGAGTCCATTTAGTATTTCTGCTTGAGTGCATATATGCTTAGGGCTGATCACTCGGAATTGAACAGTCTATCGAGGAGCTCATTCCTGGAGAAGATTGATATTCTCATTCTCTCTCTCTCTCTCTCTCTCTCTCTCTCTCTCTCTCTCTCTCTCTTACTCTTATCACTCTTTGTTCTTTCTCAAGTCCTCTGTTTCTGTAAACAGAAAGCTGTTTAAAAGCATGGCTAATTAGTGTTGGCCTTTTTGTTTTCCTTCCCAGCTGCCTAATTGCCTGTTGGAGTGAAACAAGAGCAGGCATTGGATGTGTGGCATTGCTGAGGTTCACGGTTCTTATGGGCTAGTGATAAGCTCGCTCAGATGAAGGGAGACTTGGGAAGTGTGGGCAAAAGTTTTTACAATGAGGTCAATTTTCTTCCACCAGTCTCTTAAGGAAACATCACCACATGAGTGGGCTGGTCTGGATTTTGTCACTCTTCTGTATCAGCCTTTCCCTTCAAACCAGCTTATCAGTTTCTCCACTAGATAATTTTGTTCAACTCAGCATTTCAGCAGATAGTAACTGAACACCTTCTTTCCTACACTTAGAAAAGTGCCTTGTTTTTATAGAAAACAATGAAGAGCTTGCTGAAGGAGTTCTGAAAGGCACACTTTCCAAGTGAGTTCATTTTCTCAGGCTTTTTATAGCTTAATCTCAACTCCACAAACTTCTAGCACCACAGTGTATCTCTTGGTATGCAGTCTTCTACCTCCTCTGTGTATGAGAACATGCAAAATGGTTACATTTGATTGGTAAAAGTCCTTCATTATTAAAATGTGTTGTTGGACACTCAATTTAAATACTATTGTACCAGACAAATGTATTTCATTATTCTGTATTCAGATATTGACAGTAGGTTTACAGAAAAGCTCATAGAATAGAGAATTTTAAAATAAGATTTGTTTTTATTTTATGTGTATACGTGTTTTGGCCTCATGTATGTCTGAGCACCATTGTCTGCCTTGTGCTTGTGGAAGTCAGAAGAAGGTGTTGATGCTCCTGGACTTACAGATGGTTGTGAGCTGCCCTGTGGTGTTAGGAACGATACCCAGTCTTCCACAAGAGTGGTAAGGGCTCTAAACCAATAAGCCATCTCTTCAGACCTAAGAATTATTTTCAATAAGTCTTTTGAGTTATATAATTTACATAACATCAGTTCAGTCTCTTAAACTTTATAACCTACAGGTTAGTGTATTTATGACTTCATTCAGCTAATATCACTATCTAATTAGGAATACTTTTTGGAATATTTTATCTATGGTCATACCATCCTGATTGTGGCTGATTTCATGTGATCTGGAATATTCTCATTATCCTCTCTAATAAAACTCGTGTCATTTAGCAGTCACTCATCATTCCTTCAATCCTTCTTAGCTCCTCAAAGTTGCTAATCTACTTTGTGTCTTTGTATTTGCCTATTCTGGACATAAATGAAAGCATGAAGCCTGTGATCTTTTGTGACTGGTTTCTTCTATTTATCATGTTTTAAGACCTAGTAGTGTTGGTGTTTCATTTCCTTGTGTTGCAGAATAATCAGTTGTATGGACACTCTACATTTTGTTTATGCCTTCCTCCACTGATAGTTGTTTTTACCATTTGGCTCATATAAATAATATTGTTATGACATTTGTGCACAATTTTTGGTATAGACCAGTCTGTTGCCAATTCTATAGGCTGCTCTCCACAAACTAACAGCAAGGCCCCATTGCTGAAGATAACACCTATATGACTCGTTGAACATGGAGATGTCAAGCTGGTGCCTACATAGAGCCTCCACCCCTATTTTCCAGTATCTATGGTACAGACTGGTACTCTGTATGCTACCAAAAGAAAAACATAAACACCACAAACCTTTTGATTACAATAGTGTACTGCCTGCAACAAGATATGCTAGGGCAATGAAGGCACAAAGCTTTTGGGAGTAACCAGCCAATAACTGATTTGACTTAAGGCCCATTTCATGAGATGGAACCCATACATGACACTGCCATTCTTATTGCAAACATCCCAGGATCTTTACCTGCTTTAAATTACAGAGAATACACGACTTAGAATTATGTAGTTATTTATCCATATAATTGAATTTCCATCTTTCTTCATTCTATACCAATCCTATTCTTAGCTCTTGGAACCCTTGAACCAGTCAGATGAATTCTGTGATCCAACTTAAACCAAGGTTCTTGTTTTTTCCTTTGACATTCATGCATTCTTCATTTGCATAACTAAAATATTAATTTATAATTTATGCAAAATGTTATGCTTTATGTTATATCTGCACTCATTACAATCATAATATTTTAGAGCTAAAAATATGAACACACACAGGATTGGCACCTTAAGGCAACTTTGGTAGCAGAATGGTTTGAATGGATACCATTGCAATAAATGAAGGTGCTTATATTGTTTGAAACAGTAGGTCAATTTATAATACTTGAACACATAACAGCATATGGATAGTCCATTGTTTCCCAGTACCTTACAAATTTTTGTTTGTTTCTTGTTTTTTTTTTCTTTTCTTAGCTACATGGAATTTAGTATTGCAATATGTTCTCCATGTGGTTATTGATTGTGTACATCTACTAACTTGGGTGTATTGGTCTTATTTCAGTGATCTTATCACTTTTGCATTAGTTCTAAGAAATCTTAAGCTGAAAAGGTTAAATTTGTAGACAGGAAGTCATTTATATAATATTCATGGTTTGACATAATCCTTTTCTATGTTTACGGAACTTCTGAATTTTCTTATCTTACATGTCATTGAAAGTTTCTGAGATGATATTAAACATGAGCATCTTTTAAAAGGACCACTTTTGAACTTGACCATGATAAAGTATTCACCTTCTATTGCGTCTTCCTAATAGTTGTATTTTGCTTTCAATCTGCACATCCTTTTAAAACTTTGTAAAATCCATCTTAGCATTTGTTGGGATGATTGATCATTTCCCCCTTTCCTTTAGTATAAATGCACTGAGAATTCCATTAATAGCTTTCCTAATGTTGAACTTCCTTGAATTCTTGGGATTAAACCTACTTGATCATGATTCATTATTATGGAGTTCTTTATTTACTTAGCTTATAATCATGCTCCATAAAAAAATTATTGGCCGAGTATACCAAAATATCTAATGAACCTTGAAGTTGTTTGAAATTAAAGCTTGTCACACAAATTACCTAGTTGGTCATACTGTTCATTTTTCTAAATAATTCCATTCTATGTTGACATGACCTACAAAGTTTAATCCTAAGAGAGAGAAAGAGAGACGGTTTCCTAGATGTGTAGGTAGTATCTCTTTAGTAATTCAGTTGGTGTTTAATATTGTATAGTCCCGTGGCTTATTTTGTGCATTTAAACAACCTGTTCAAGATCCCCTAAGGGGCAACACACATCACTACTGCTAAAATTCATTTTGGGGCCTGTGGGAATAGTTGCATTGTCAAATTAATCTTTGCTGGGTTATCTCTAGTCATGCAGGCAGTAGTAGCCTTTTCTTCCAGTGATCTTCCTAGAGAATAGTTACTAAGGTGTAGTGGTTGAGAACATAAACTCTGTGGTTTCACTTCTCAGCACTGATGATTTCTAGCCATGAAAACTGCAATTTCTTAGTTTTGTCATTAAGAAATGATACTATTTAAAGCTCCTCATGTATTATTATTAACATTAAATGGGGAAATATAAAGCAATTAAAATTGTGCTCAATGATGAGCTGGAGAGATGGCTCAGTAGTTAAGAGCACTTGTTCTTGCAAAGGACCCAGGTTTGATTAGCAGTATCCACATGGAGTCTCACCACCTCTTCAAGCACCAGGAATGCATGTGGTACACAGACATATGCAGACAAAACACTCATACATACAAAATAATAAAATAAATTTTTAAAAGTTTAAAAATAAAATGTGTGAATTATTTACATTTTTATTTGAATGTAGTTTGTTCATTTTTATAGTTCTTTGTAGGTGTAAACCCACAAGTGACCTGGCATATGTTAAAGCACCTCACATGGCAGAGAGACTAGGAACAGAATACAAATGAAGAACAAAAGCAGGTATAATCTTTGGGTAGTCCTTCTAGTGACCCACCTTCCTTCAACTAGCTCCCATGCCTCAGAGGTCTCAACGTTTTTCAAAACTGCACCACCAATAGGAGATTGAGTATTTTAAAAAAATTCAAATCAAAGATTCTAGATCTCACCCTCACATAGGTTCATGGCCATCTCCATGCAAAATGCATTCCATCCAATTTCAAGACTGCCTCACAGTCCTAACAGATACAATACTCTCTTTTGAGACTCATGGCAGACTCTTAGCCTTAAACTCCTTGTAAAACTAGAGAAATCAAGTCCCATACCTCCAATATACAATGGTACAGACAAAAACTGCCATTCCCAAAGGAAGAAATGATAGCATAGCAAGGAAAGATTAGGCTAAAGCTAGACCAAAACCTAGCAGGGTAAACGTATCATCTTGGAGTTCCATATCTTACATCCAGGCCACATGATGACATAATCTGAGCTCCAGTGTGTTTGAGTATCCCTTCCCCTGGGACTCTGCACACATAGCCTCTCTCTTTAATTGTCTGTACTTAGTGCCTTCAGCTTCCATTGGCAGATGTTTCATGTCCTTGGCATCTCCAACATAGTAGAGTTTCTGTGGCAACTTAGACTTCATCTTCATAGCTGCAAGCATCGGTCCCGCAGGGCTTCCCTGCAGGGCATCTGATCCTATTACACATTGCTTCACCTCATAGATTTTTTTTCTAGAACCTTGGAGAAAGCCCCCAGAACCCCATAACTCTTGAACTATGCATATATAACCAGCACTCCATGACACCAAGTTATGCTCTTATCTTGAGATATACCTGGGTCCCCTTGTACCACCAAGTGCCTGTGTAACTGTCATTGGGGAAACATTTTCCTAGACTGCTATTTCTCAGAAGGGACCTCAGGCAGCACTCTTTTCCAATGTAAGTTTCTCAAATTTATAGCCTGGAGTCTTTGACAGATGGGGTCTGGCCCTCATTGTACCTTCCCTATTGTGTCCAACTTTTCTTTAATTATACTAATCTCTTTAACAGTTACAGCCATTTTGTCCACACCTGCCTTGCCTGCAATTGTACATGGGCTTACTCTCTTTTCCTTGCCAAAATGTGCATTTCCTATGAATATGCTCATCTTTTTGTCCTGTATTCTCACTATGAATCTGGCTAAAAGTGTCCATCAATAACCATGCCACAGCTGAAGTGGTATAATGTCTTGACATTCTCTCCCCAGATGTTATTAGCTCACTGTTTATGAATTCAGCCCTATTCAAATTTTCAGGGCATGGGCAGAATGTAGTCAGATTCTTTGCCAGACTCCAACATGGCCTCTAGGCCAGTTTCTGATAAGGTCTTCATGGTTCCCTGGACCTTCTTGGACACAGTCTTTACTGTCTTCTGTGCTGTCAGCATTGTAGCATTCTCGTTTCTATTGGAATGACCCATTAGAGGATTCTTTGGATTCCCTAGCCCATAGTTGTAAAGCCTTCCAAATTTCTCTCATGAGTCAGTTCTGAAGGCCTGTGAGCCATGTGATCAGGTTTATCTGAACAACAGCCCCATTTCTCTGGTATTGACTTAATGAATGTTCTCATCGCCATGACAAAATTACTGACAAGTTACTTAAGGAAGGAAGAGTTTATTTGGGTCATGATTTCACATGGATTTCAGTTCATCTTTCTGCGGAAGGCATGGCAGAGCAGGACCATGACAGTGGGAAAAATGGTCTTATCCCCTCATATGGTAGCTGGACCTGGAAGCACAGGCTTCTCTGTTAGAAGCAGACATAACCTACACAACCTACTCCTACTGACTCCAATGTATGCCGAATAGGCCACATTTACAAAAGATTTCCGAGCCTCCCAAAACAGAACCACTCTTTAGAGACCAAATATTCAAACACACGTACCTCTAATTCACAAAACTATCTTGTAGCGTGTGTCAGTCATCTTTTCTTTATTGTGATAGAATGTGCCACATAAACAACTTATAAGGAGAAAAGATTTGTTTTAGCTTATGGTTTCAATGTTTCAGACTTGATTTCAGGCTTATGGCAGGACAGAAACATCATGGCAGGGAACATATGTTAGAAAAAGGTTGACATGTCATTGTAGCCAGGAAACGTGTGTGTGTGTGTGTGCGCGCGCGCGCGCGTGTGTGTGTGCGCACATGGGGGGGCTGGGTTGTAGCAGGACAAGATGTAAAGATACATTTCAGTAAACAAGTTCTTACAGTTAGACCTCATCTTCTTCCATTTCTACCACCTCCCAATAGCTCAATTGAATTCATCAGTAGACTAGCCCTGTGTTCCAATCACCACTTATTAAAACTACCTGAAGGCTGAGGTGCAAGCCTTGACCACATGGGACTCTTGAGGAACCATTTTTATCCAAATTGCAACAAGATGACTCTGTGGTAGGGAGACTGTGCCGGTTGTTCTTAGAATCTTTAGAGCCAAATGTACCTTTACCACTGCTCACTAGGCAGGTGGACCTTGGGTGTATTTCCAACAACCTACTGCCATCATCTGTAAAATGACATAGAACATGAATCATCGCACCATTTAGTGGGATAAGTATTAGGGGAAATTTCTGTGCAGGATTGATATAGAATCCTGAACACATAAAATACCCAATCAGTAATGTGTCATTTAGTACAAAACATTTGTTGTTAATAAGTTTCATTGGTCTAATTTGTAAGTCTTCATAACAAGCAAAGCAGCAAGCATGTCATAGCTGCAAGCTTTGGAAGGAGTTTATTGTGTGCATGTGTTTTGCTTTTTAACAATTCAGTAGTTTTTTTTATAACTACATATCTACATATATAACTACACACACACATCATCATCATCATCATCATCACCAAAATAATTGTACATCATTTTTTAGCACCTCAGAATGAAAGTTCATACTTTTTCCTCTTATCCACTTAGCTGACCCTAAGTTACAAGGAGTCTACTTTCTGTCTCTGTGGATTTTTCAGCAAGTTCTGGGCATTTCATGGAAATGCAGTCATACTGAGTTTGCCTATTTATAATCAGCTTCTTCCATGTGTTAAAGGTTCATCCCTCTTGTTGCGTGTATTAATGATTCATGTATGACTAACACTTTGCTATATGGATGTGTTACATCTGTTTTTACGTTCATCCTTCAGGATGTTCCTATCTTTTGATTATATATAGTGATGCAATAAACATTATGTACAAGGTTTTTCTTGTAGTGGAACATATTTTATTTTTCTTGACTATATATTGACGACTGGAATCATTGGGCCATATTCCACTTGAACTGTCAGACAGCTTTCCAAAGCCACAACATCATTTGGCATTCCTATTAGAATATGAAAATTTTAATCTCTCCTCACCTTTGCCAATTTTATTATCACCTGTGTTTTTAATGTATAATCCCGTAGGTGTAATCCGATTTTTATTGAGGCTATAATTTGTATTTCCTTGATGATTAAAAAGATAGCAATCATCTTCTCAGGTGACAGCTCACCGTGTGTGTGTGTGTGTGTGTGTGTGTGTGTGTGTATCTTTAAAGAAAACATCTATGCAGACCCTTTGACCATTTAAAAATTTGGTTGTTTTCTCAATAATCAATTGTAACACTGATGATTTTTTTACTGAATTATTATCTTCTGGTAGATGAAAACTAATCATATTTGTATTGTTGGTTTTTTTCAAAACACAAAACAGAAGACATGTTTTCTTTTAGTCACAGAGCAACGTTCCATCAAAATTAGTGTGTTTGTTAAGGAACTCTCAGGGGGCATCTACAGTGAAGTGAGACTGGCAGAAATAGAATAAGGCTACAGGTGAACTAGCTAGATTTGTAGAAATAGTGACTAACATATATGTCATAAATGTGTGTGACTGTGATCGTGAAAACAGCCCAATAAAATCCAGTGGTTATTATTTCCAGAGAATGTTTTATATTCAAGAGATATTTTTCCTTGACAATTAATGAGACATAGCAGTAGTTAATGCTAGTTGCAGTGGGTGGTGATATAATTTTGAGATGCTTTCAAGTCTGTTGTTGAGACATTAAAATGGAAAATATGTACCCAGAAATGATTTCTCCTGGGATGCACATACATGGTTACAGCTTACAATGGGCCCGTCAACATCTCCTCTGCTCCTCCTAACAGAGATTTTGTCTCCTGACGCAGTTCTGAATGAGAGTTTCACAAGTGCTGAGCCCTGTACCTTTTACAGTAAAATATTTGCCCAGATGAAGTCATCCCTTTTGGAATTTGAGATTTCCCTCAGAAAATACAGCAAACTCACAAGCTGTGAAGAATCATCATAATTCATTTAGATACCTTTTAGGCAGCTAGACCAACTGGGAATTTTCTGGATTGTGCATTTTTTGGAAGTTAGACAAGGTGAAAGAGCTCTAACTGCAAATAAATGGCCCTTGGAAAATTCACTGTATCTCAAGGTAAGAGGGTAATTGATTTATTGACATTTTATCAAGATCTTACTTCTTAGACCTTTTAATAGTCCACATTTATCATGCAGTCATTGATAAAGCTGAAATAAGTTACTTTGAAGCAAAGGATAAAGGTCTTATTTTTTGCTTAAATAATAGTTATTATTTATAGCATTATAGGACAATAATAGTGTAATAATAGACACAGGAAACACTATAGGTTGCATTTGTTACCTTCTCTATGCCTCTTAAAGTAGGCAAGGAGAGATGTTCTTTAATCTGCCCTTGAAACTGTTTTCTTTTTCCCAGTGGGCTAACAATGACCTAAATGTTCTTTAAGGAAAATTCCCTTGAATAGAAGAAGTAGTCTCTTTGGTCTTGAAAGCAAAACAAATAGTCCAGCTACACAGTCTATTGGGCAATAGTATCCCATTAATCTGGTTGGGAAACCTCTGCTTTGTGTCCACTGGCCTTAGGAAATGAATTGGAGGTGCCTAAAACACTGTGACCCTGGGATTCCACCTTTCCTGAGAATAGCCTTAGTGGCTTTATATAGTTTTTGCTCTCGGCCTCTGTTTCTTTCATATTTTGGACACACACACACACAAAATTTGGGTGAGATGATGTCCACTTCTCATTTTAGCACTCAAAAGTCTGAAGCAGGAGGATTTTTGTGGCTAGAGTTTTCCTGCCTGGCCCACAGTCAGGATAAATCTCTTTCACCTGCCAGTCCCACAGCCACTCAAACCCAACCAAGTAAACACAGAGACTTATATTGCTTTCAAACTGTATGGCCGTGGCAGGCTTCTTGCTAACTGTTTTTATATCTTAAATTAATCCATTTCTATAAATCTATACCTTGCCACATGGCTCGTGGCTTACCGGCATCTTTACATGCTGCTTGTCCTGGCGGCTGACTGGCAGCGTCTGGCAGCGTCTCCTTTCACCTTCCTGCTCTTTTTATTCTCTCTGTTAGTCCCGCCTATACTTCCTGCCTAGCCACTGGCCAATCAGTGTTTTATTAGCAACACATTTGCCATACAGAACATCCCACAGCAGATTATGAGTTCATGGCTAGCTTGTGCTACATAGTGACTTTCAAACTAGCCTGGGCTTCACAGTGAGACCTGTTTCACAGCTGCAGCAGCAGCAACAACTCCAACAACAAATGTAAAAGTGTTTTCTTTGCTTCCTTTCTGCTTTTCTCCTTTCCTTCTTAATTGCTGCATTTGCCCATGTTGGAGATTGTGCCATGGTATATAGCAATGGTAGATTGCTTTCTTAGAAAATTCATCAGGTATTGGAACACTAGTCTCTTGAGGTGATGACTATGACATGGTCCCTTTCATAATCATTGTCTGGGAACCATAAAGAAGAACGTATAGTTGTAGACAGAATGAGAAAGAGTTTCATTTGGGTCCTGTCAAATTGTAAGAACTGCAAGCTCCTATAAAACCTTTGGTACAATGCGTGGTATGGTACATAACGGCCTACCATGCTAACTCACTCTCATGTGTTCCTTTAGTCTTATGCTTCTAGGTCAGCATTTCTTTCACTATTTTGGACCTCTGTTTGCTCTTCCAAAAAGGTATAAGCTTGAATAAGATGAGTGCATTAAGTCATTGTCATCAGCAAAGGCTGTGGGTGCCATCAGCATATCTTTATCACATTCGCCTGACAGCAAGTGTCTGCTAACAACATCTGCAACTCTTTCTCTAGTGTTTTCTTTAGGTCACACACACACACACACACACACACACACACATACACACACACACAAACACACATTCTGCCATCATAAGGTAAGGATCAGAAGTTTAAGACAGTTAAGAACCCTGGGAATAACCCTCACTTGGTGATGAATGCATAGCAGTGATCAATTCCAAGATAACTCTGCAACATATCCATATCCAGCATGTCTTCCAGAGTCTTCATGCTCAAGTTGTCCTCACTAGTATTTGCCTTTGTAGTGTGTGCTTTATTGGTGACTTTTCTTTTCCTGTATCACTTCTCTACTCACTCATTATTGCTTTCTCTTATCATCTCCTGTGTTTTGCAGAGTAGCAAGCAGCCTCTTAATCCTTGAGCCAATGGATGTGGTCACCATACATGGTAAAGAGGAATTTGCAGATGGGGATTAAATTAATGATTTGGGAATGGGGAGATTAATCTAGGCAATATAGGTAGACCAAGAGTGATCACATGGGTCCTTAAACAGAAGAGCACAGAGGAGGCCAATTTGGAGATGGATGTAAGAAGACAGAAACAGGTAGAGAGAAACTGGGAGATGCTACTTTATTAACTTCAAAGATGAAGGAAAGGGCCACAAGCCATGCAATGCAGGGCATTCTAAAATCTAGAAAACTCTAAGGGTCTCTTAGACCCTCTGAAAGGAATGCATCTTTGCCCACATTTTTAACCCACTTGGATTCTTACTTGTGGTGTGGTGTGGTGTGGTGTGGTGTGATGTGGTGTGTGTGTGTGTGTGTGTGTGTGTGTGTGTGTGTGTTTAAAGCACTGAATTTGTGGTAATAAAGGAATTGCTACTTCTCCTAAATAAACAATGTATTCACAGATCTTTACTTCATGATATGCTTCTGGGGGAACCCAAATTAAGATACTGCCCAGTGTGATGTCTGATGTGTATGCTTTTTCTATCTTAAGTAAAATGCTAGTGTTTTCCAATGGTTGAACAAGCAATTAATTGTTGTGTATGTATGTAATACTGGCTCTAAAGATAGTCATAAAGAATAAATGAATTCAGCCCTTCCCTGCATGAAGAAAATAAATATCATAAATATTATAGCATGTATATTATACTGTCGAGCTCTGTATTCTCAATAGTCAAATATAGAAATTGGCTTAGTATCTGCTGTGAAACTTGATGAGAGCATCATATTTGCCAATATATGTCAAACAAAGATGTCAACACAGTGTTATTTAACATAAATAATCAAATTTAGTTTTTCTCAATTAGTTCTCAAATTTAGTTTTTAATCAATGACATTATCATCTGTTAAAATGCCAGGTTCATTTTTTGTCAGTGAGAAAAATGGATAATAATGAGTTTGAAGAGAACACAATACAGAGCTACCCTTTTAGGGAACTGGAGAGCTGATTTTACCTTCTAGAGTCCCATAAAAAGCATGGAAAGTTTATTTTGTTCCCAAGGAAATTCTCTGTTGTTTAGCTCCTGGACCATCAGCGAATGGTAATGTGATGCAGAAATTTGGCTGTGAAATATATTAAGAGAAATTTGAGGTCAGATCCATAAGATATGAGTTCAAATCCTAGGTCTGTCACCTCGTAAAATCATGTCCCCTCAGACAAAAATGTAACTCTTCTGGACTGCCACTGCCACCGTTACACAACAACAGGCACAGGAGCTTCTCAGACCAGCTAGCTGCTGGATGTCAGGACAGTCTCAAGCCTTTCTTTATTTTATTTCATTTGGGCATCTAGGAGAGGAAGCTGTGCCAAGCTTTTAAGCTCAAATTCTGGAATCTGTTCCTTTCACTTCCAATTGCAAAATGGCCAAATTTTCTCCAATCTTCCTTCCCCTTCCTTGCAATCCTTTGCTAAATATGGTCAAGAGCAGCCAACACATGCCACCTCTTTGATTCTAAAGGCATTTGCTTCTGTGTTATCAGAGGTGAATCTTTTAGCAAGTGCTTTATTGCTGCATAAAGTGAATCATCTGGGTACCTAGCCCCTAATATCTAATCCTTCTCTACTTGTTACATGATGGCTTAATCAGTTCTGAATATATTATTAGGTCATGACAATCACAAAGACTCACTCTGAAGTTCAAATATCTTTGTGATGGTGGGCAAATGTATACTAATAATATGGACATTTCTGCAGCTTAACATAATACAGGTTGAGTTCTTGTTATACTGGACTTTAGCCAGGAATTTGTAGAGTACACTTCCAGTAAGAAACTCAAGGACTCAGATTTCTTCCATTTTGAGGAGCCTCTAGGTTCAATATATATGTTTTATGGAATGGCACTAGAAATACAGATCCCATGAGTCTGACCTGGATGTGATACTCACCCCTCCTGCCTTTGACCAGAATGTTGACTATTCCATTGACCAGAATTCAATCCTCTGATCCCATCCTAACTGCAAGGGAGTCAGAGAAAAGTAGATCTCAGCCTAGCATCATACCTTGGTCATCATCCAACCTTCTCTTCCTCTTCATGCTTACTCAAAATGCTACTATATGGGTTAAAAGTGCAAAATAAGTGCAAGAGTTCCCTTTAGCTTAAAATGTGTCGTTATATGGGAGGAATTGTTTTCTTCAAAGAAACTTTGTTGCCCACTACCATTGACTTCTCATAACAGTTCATGTTAGTACTTAATTTATTGCACTTACCTCCTATTAACCTCATCCTTTCTTATAGTACTGTGAATCAAAATCAGAGTCTCGCATAAACTAGGCAAGAACTCTACCAGTGAGTTATATCCCCAAGCCTCTTTTCACTTTTTATTTTGAGACAGAGTCTCATTAATTTGCCCCACGTTAGCCATGAACTCACTCTAGTCCATACAGGCCTTGAACATGCAATCTCCCTACCACAGTCTCTTGAGTACTCTAGTCCATATAGGCCTTGAACATGCAATCTCCCTACCATAGTCTCTTGAGTACTTGTGATGACAGGCCTTGAACATGCAATCTCCCTACCATAGTCTCTTGAGTACTTGTGATGACAGGCCTGCACTGCCAGTCCCAGTATCACTTGGTCTTAACATTGCTCTTATATCTCTGGCTTAAAATCAGCTTTTGGACCTTATTTAAAAGCTTGGTGTAAAAACATGTTCACTTTGATTTAATTTATACTTTATATTTTCAATATTAATTTCATATCTGTATTGAAAATACAATAAAATTGCCCTCAACTTTGTTTTCAAAGTTGTTAATGGGCAGCATTCTCTGTGTTAAACAAATGTACCAGAGGAATTTTCATTTAATCATCTTCACCTTAATCCTTTGCTAATTCTTTCTTAAAATGCATGGTTAGCCTTTGGTATCCATCAAAGACTGAACTCAGGATTTTCCAAGATACCAAATCCTTAGATGGTAACATCCTTTATATAAAGTGGTATAGTATTTGCCTATAAACTACATATACCCTCTTTATGCTTTAGATCAATTATAGATCTCTTATAACATTAATAGAAAATAAATGCTATGCAAGTAGTATACAGTATTGTTTATTTAATAATGACAGAAAGAAACAGACTGTACATATTTTGAAGCCATTATTTTAATGCAAATATGTGTTGTGTGTTGTATGCATGTGTGCATATGTGGAGGCCAGAGAATGATATCAGGCATCCTCTTCTATTGCCCTCCACCTTTTTTTGGAGCCTGGAGCTCACTGCTTGGTTAGACAGGCTGGGCAATGAGCTCCAGGGATCCTCCTATTTCCACCTGCAATCATTGGAATTACAGTTGTGTGGTATCATGCACAACGTTTTCTGTGGGTGCTGGGGATTCAAACTCAGGTCTCCATGCTTGTGCAGTAAACACTTTACCCACTGAGCCATCTCCTCAGCCCTGGGTTATATATCATTTAAAAATAGCTTTGGTTCATGGTTGGTTGAATCTTCAGGTTGAACATTCAAGTATAGAAATAGGTTAATATAGAGGGTTAGTATGTTATTTCTCTTTGTTTATTGAGAAGCAAACATAAAGATGGTAAATATGTTTGGTTTTTATTGTTAATTTGCCAATGTAAAAAATCACAAGTGTAATGTATATGTTCTGTGATGGAGGCCTTTGTGGTGGTGGTTAGAGGTCTGTCTCCAAGTGCATTTAGGTTGACAGAAAGACTGAGTTAATTATGGCTATACAAATGTGCTTCCTGTTTCCTTGTTGGCAATTGGCTGCAGGTCTTTCTCAGCTTTGAGAGGCTACCAACATTCTTTGGCTCACGGCACTGCCATCATCAAAGACAGCCATAGTATGTCAAATAATTCTCATCCTTTCAATCTGTCTGATGTCTTCCTGTTTAACGGCCAAACTAGATAATCTCCATATTTTGAAACTTTAATTAACTCAATGAAATCCCTTAATGGCAGCACTTTGATTAGCACTTGCTTTATTAACTATGGGACAGGAAGCTTTGGAAGCTACCCTAAGAACTCTACAACTACAGTAACTAAGTTAATTGAATGCAAGCAGCTATAGAGAATCAAAGCACAGATTCAACTGGCATCACAATCTATTCTTTACATCTAGCAGATTATTCATCTACTAGAATGAGTGATAGAACTTACCCCAAGAAAATGTCCTAGAGCAGTGGTTCTCAACCTGTGGGTAACAATCCCTTTTGGGGTCACATATCAGATATCCTGCATATCAGAAATTTACATTATGATTTACAACAGTAGCAAAAATTACAGTTATGAAGTAGCAACAAAATAATTTTATGATTGGGAGTCACCACAACATGAGGAATTGCATTAAAGGATCACAGCATTAGGAAGGTTGAGAACCACTCTCCTGGAAGGAAAGGCCAACCCTAGTTCCTGACCTAGAAGCATGCATTCATTAGTCCATTTGTAGTACTATAGAAAAATGTCATATACTAAATAATTTATAAACCACAGAAATGTATTCCTCAAATTTTAAAGATCAGGAGGTTAAAGTTACTGCTGGGAAGTGCCAGCAGGGCTAGGATCTCCTAAGGACCTGTCTCTGTTCCATCCTTACATAGTAGGAGGAACTAAAGGGCCAACAAGAGGCTTAGAAATTCCCTCCACCCCTTATACAAGGCAGGCATCCATGACTCTGTTCTTATGACTTCACCCTTCCACAAAAGGCCCCACTTCAAAGTTTTAACATGAACCCTGAAGGCAACACATACATTCAACTCATAGCAAGACATATAATTTAAATAACTGTTGTATTTAAAATTATAGACTTAATATTTAAAAATTATGGATCAAAATTATGCTGGCTCTTTCTAAAATACCACCACCAGAAAGACTGTATGAGCATGATTTGTGAAGACAAACTCTGATTTACCAAATTTCGGCTTCAGTACTGTGTAAAAGTTGTATTAGGAGAGCAAAATGATAACCTTTATCATAATATCTGATCACTATGAACACACACTATTTCTCTGTTCAGCTCATCCATCCATCCATCCATCCATCCATCTTTCTATACATACATATATATATAGGCATCTATTTATCTATCAATTTATTGATTTATCTATCTATTTATCATACAGGTGAGCATAAAATCACAGGCTCACCCTAGATTTTCCGTTTCCTGCTTCAGCCTCCCAAGTACTCAAATTCCAAGCACGTGCATGACTAAAAGTATTTGCTAACAGGCCCCATTACTATCATTAGTAACATCATCAGTTGTCATTATCTCCAATCATTAGCCCAGATACCTGTTACCTACTAACATAGGATCAAATATTTTAAAATTTTTTATACATAGGCTAAAGATAAATCATGTTAACTCATCAAGTGAGCAGACATAATTTTTCCTCTGATATCGTTTTTAACTTGTATCAGCCTCTAAAATCTCAGTTGTGAATTGGTAAATATCGTACTTTTTGTTTGAGAGACTCAGAAACAAATGAGGAGGGTGCATTTTCTTTGCTTCTCCTGTAACGTGAAGGCTTTCAATTCACTCAATAAGTAGGCATGTCTCATTTTCATGTGTTGCTTATGACACTCATATAGAGCCTTGTTCTACAGTTTCTCTTCTCCTTCTGCATTAAGATCCACTATTAGAATATCTCTAACACATGTTTCATTTTCCTCCATACTTAAGTTTGCTGCTAACCAGAAATTTATTTTTAGGGTTTTTTTTGCCTCTGCATTTTATTTAGAGCTTTTCTCTTTTTGCATTTCACCACATTCCTATGTTTCTAGTAAGCTAACTTTTTAAGTATGAGGAAAAGAAATGCCATGGAAGGAAGGCTTTGTGGAAGCCAACCAACAGGCCTGCTGTGTCCTCTGTGGAAAGAAGCATAAGAGCCCTAGGTTAGTTAAGCAGAAATTTAAATAAAGAGGTACAAAGGGCAGAGGTACCAAGGGCATTCTCCACAACTGCCTTTAAACAGTGTAATCTCAAGAAAATGTTGGCTTCCCTATACCTTAATAAGGATAGAGAATGTGGTTAGGAGAAGCCACCATGCTTCAGACCTGCACCCGCCCCACCTTCTGTAGAAGTCAGCAATAAATGCTCAATTGAAATTAAAGTTGGAAGTTTTGTTCTTGTTTTTTTTTAATCACCTTGCATGGACCATATGTGTTATTAAACCATAGACTAGAGGGAAGGGTATATTCTTGGCATATATATATTCACTGTATGCATTGGGTTTCATGAAGAAATTTTCACACATGTATATGACTTTGACCATGTCCAGCAGAACTTTCTGACATTAAAGACTATATTATTTACTGTATATGATGCTGTGACAATACCAGGTAATAGCAACTTAATGAAGTAAAGGTTTATTTTGGCTCATGGTTTGAGAGTACGGTTCATCATGACAGTGAATGCATGGCAGCAGGAGTTGAGGTGGCAGCCTGGTCACATTGCATCTGTAGTCAGAAGTAGAGAGAGATAAATACTGGTTCTCAACTAAATTTCTTCTTTTTATATAGTCCAGGACCCCAGCCCATGGGATGCTGCTGCCCATGTTTAGGGTGGATCTTCCCACCTCATTTAACTCATGCTAGAAACTTCCTCATGTGCCCAGAGGCTTCTCTCTTCAGTGAGTCTAGATCAATGGTTCTCAATCTTGACCCTTTTGGGGGCCAAATGGCCTTTTCACAGGGGTCACCTAAGATCATCAGAAAACATAGATATTTTACCATTCATAACAGAAGCAAAATTACAGTTATGGAGTAGCAACAAAAATAATTTTATAGTTGGGGTTGCCACAACATGAAGAACTGTATTGAAGGGTCACAGCATTAGGAAAGTTGAGAACGACTGTTCTAGATTCTTCTAAGTTGACAATATTAAACATCACAGAGACCAACAAATTCTTTGTGTTAAGTTCTCTCCTGTTTATTATAGGCTGTTTAATAACCTTTTCTCTTCTAACTAGGTGTAAGAATGCCTACTTTCAGCTGGATCAACAACAACAACAAAAAATATCTGCAGCATTGTCTGGCATTTGAGGTTCAGAATTGTCTGCACTTGAGAACTAGATCACCTCTGTCCTATACTCTACTTGTTTTTCCTTTAAAACTCAGCTCAATGCTCCCTGTACAAAACAATTTGTTGATAAATTCCCTCTAGTTTTAAGCTCTATCATTGGACATCTCCCATCTCCTCACACTAGACATAGGTTTACCAATTATGTATTTGCTACAGCTTGCATTTCTAATAAGTCATCATTTTGTTACTTTCATGGAAAGTTCTGACTTTATTAACAAAATATCTCTAGTATTTCTATTACTGTATTTTTCAAAACACTAGCTCAGTAACAGCTTTGATTCAATGAGTAGAACTATAATTTTATGTGACTGGTCAATTGTATGTTTTAAACTTATATGTGTCTATTTACCATTATTCAATTGCTTCAGGATCCAAGAGACTAAATCTTTAAGTCTCCATTGAGGATAAACACACAAAGAGTTTTAATTTCTTTTGGTCTTCTGAGAATTTCCAGTTGGAACTTCTATCTTCATATCTGTAGTGAATTAACTCTGGAACCCTCAGGGACACCAAATTACATGTGTGTCCAAGCCCTGCATAGAAAATGGTGTGGTATTTGCACCTAGCCTATACACGTTCTCCTGGTGTTTTAGACCACCATTAAATGACTTGTGCAGTGTAAATGCTGCGTAAATAGTGGTTATATTATATTCTTTAGGGTATAATGATAAGAAAAAAAGTTCAGTGTTCAGTACAGCTGCTATTTAAAAATGTTTTTTTTCTTGGTACATTGAATACATCAGTAGAGAACATACAAGTATGGAGAGTCAACAATATTCATGTAGCAGATACCTTTCTTCATTTAGTGTGTGTATGTGGGGGAATATGTGTTCATGTGTGTGCACATGCATGTAGAGTCAAGGCCTCAATATCACTCCCTACCTTATTTTTAAAGATGTATTTATTTATATTTTTAATGTGTATATGTGTGAGCCTGTATTAAGTATATGTGCACCATGTTCATGCAGAAAGCACACAGGATAAAATAGGTCATTTAATCCCCTGGAACTACAGGTATAGAAAGTCATGATCCTCTATGTGGGTGCTGGGAACCAATCCTTGGTGATTGGCAATAGTAGCAAGCACTTTTAACTAATGAGACATTTATCTAGCCCCTATCAATCTTATTTTCGAGACAGGGTCTCTTACTACCTGGGGCTCACTAATTTGAATAGATTGCCTGATCAGCAAACTCCAGGTGTCAGCCAGTCTTGGAATCCCCAACACTGAGATTACAGACATATGCCACAGGGCCCAATATGGGAGGGCAGCTCCTCCCTTTTACAGGGTTCCTATGAGGAGGAGAGAGGAATAAAGAATTTGCAGATAGAAGGATAGCAGAGATAAGACAGACAGAAACACAGGATAGCTTTGGGAAGACCTGAATCAAAATACACTGGCCCCTTCTGTCTCTTCAAAAGGGCTTTTTATAACAATGCCAAGGGGTGGGGCAAAAGACCTCCCCCTTGCTATATCAAAGCATACTGCACAGCTAAGTGCAGACCCTTCCACACAGCTGGTAACCATGCACATGGTCAAGTCATCCTATTATGCAGCGCTGATGGATAAAGCAAGCTCAGATCTCACTAGGAAACCTCTGTGGTCTCCAACAGGTCCCCCTTCTTAATATATTAAAAGGTGCCTCAGCCCCCTGCTCCAGATAGACTGTGCCTGCCTTAGGTCATTTTCTTCAGTTAGACAAACCTTACCCGTCATGGAGAAACATATTGTCTTAGGCCAGAAGCTAGCAAGAAGAATGTTGCCCATCTCTGACTACTAGCCTCTGACAGGAGGGAGTACAGAGCTCAATTCAGTTCTGACTCAGGTCCCCCACTAAGAGCTTGCAAGCAGTTGGAACAACCATGGCAATCCCTAGGGCTGCCACACCCCCAGTAAAGAAATAGAGGATAATAAAGATGGAATGTTCTTCCTTGAATGGGTCTAAGATGTCTATAACAGTTTAGCTGTGCCAAGCCCCTTTTTAAATCAACAAAATCTTGATGCAAATGGATCAAATAAACTACATCAAACTTAAAGATTCCCTTAGCTTCACCAAACCATGGTGCATTAATATCAACAAATTACCATAATTCTAGTATAAACATTACTATACATATTTACAACTAGCATGAATTTTACTATACATGTTAATGCTTCTTACAAACTTATATTCAAAAGCAACCTCTCTATAGGACTACTTTGTAAACCTTATCAAACATCTATAAGATCTTTGAACAGAACTATTTACATTTTCTTCCAACAAGACAGAGTACATGAATCGCAAGTCACCATAGTTAAAATTGCAGGTGAACTCAATACTGTTTCATTTCTAAGGTTTGAAGTTCAGAGTCAGTTTTGATAAAATCCTTAAAGTTCCACTAATAGTTTGAAATCAGAGCCTAATTTGCCAGCAGCTTGAGAATTTTTATATCCAACTCCCTCGACCCCAGAATTTGGAGAGTGCCACTGCTAGGGGGTTGTAACATTTGGGACGATGCTGCCACTCTCCCAGAGCCAACTTTCCCACCAGGCCCTTTCAGCCATTCCAGAATGTACCCAAACTCATTGTAGCTCCCCTGAGTTCCACAATTCAAACAAATGTTGCTGAAAACTTCACTCCCCAATATAGCAGCACTTTATGACAGTCTTCCACAAGAACCTTGCTTCTGGGTGAGGATGGTTGCCAGAGTAACTGAGCCACTTTTCTGCTCAGCTGGTAAGACTCAGGAGCTGCCACTTAAAGGGGCCATGCATAAATTTGCTGCTATTAAACAGAAATGGTGTAGCTCCGGGTTCCATTTAATTACTAAATGGTGACAAAACTTTGTCTCAAACTCCTTTTAAGCAGTCGGGGGGCCTCCTTAGTTTCATGTTTTCCCCCAACTGTAGGATGGGATATCAATATCAGTAACATGGGTTCTGTTAGCAGTTATGGTGTCATCAGAGCTGACCTTCCTCTGTTCCATGCATCATACCAAGTGCTCGGGCAGCCATCAAGCTTCATTTGGTGACTAAGAGTACAATTCCTCCTTCTCAGTTTTTTAAAGGTGCATCTTAAGACTGCCATGAGGTCTTTCTATGGTGCCTTGTCTTTGATAAATTTCAGCCCAATGAGTACCTCTTTTGCATTTCTGGCATAACCCAGGTTCCTTATTTTGCCCTTAAGTTTTTTCCACACCCAAAACATTCCTGGTGTTAGGACAGCTCTCCCTTGCTTTGTAAAGGGTCTCAAAGTGTCTTGACAAGTGACATTAGCATTTTAATTGCCTCCTGATAGGCAAGCTTTGTCTGTCTCCAGTTCCCAGGAGGTAAGGCTAACAAAGCTTGTGGGGAAAAAATGGTGTTTTAGGCTGAAAAAAGTGGCATTTTTAACTCCTTAAGTTGTTTAAAAGGAATTGGAACATGCATTCTCATGATATTTCCCTGGGCGTCTTGCTGGTCTATTACGAGGGATATTTGAAAGCCTTATCTGGACTCACCCTGGCCTAAAAGGGCTCTTTTTCATGGTCTGTATTCATACTGAAATCAAGATGAAACTTTTGCTCTTTTGCCACAGGAGGTTTTTGATATCCCTGAATTTGCCATAGTACAGGTGTATCATTACTGTTTGACAAGTATATCACCTCAATCAAACTCCCCACCTGGCACTGTCATGCGCATGCATGCACACATGGAGTGGCTCTTGGCATTAGAAGTGGGAGCCCCTCATGGCTCACTCCCCACCTCACCAGATCAGTGAAAAAAATGAGAGTACTTGAAACAAGAGCCTTTTCAGAAAGATTTCCGTCCCAAGATGCAGAATCCCTGATGCTGCTGCTCAGGCTCTCCACTAGCTGTTTTCTGTTCTGGGGGTAGGGGATTACATCCCCATTTCTGCCTCTTTTGTACAGCCAAATGCAGCCTCAGCTTTTCCAGTGCTGCCACTGCAGATACTGCTAGGGACTTAGACCCTGCTCTTTTCATTGCAGGGAGGATTTCAAAGGCTCTGCCACTCTCTCCACTCCAGGGCTTATCCCACCCAGCGTCTTGTCAGCCAGCAGCTTTCCCCCAGGTCCCACACTGCCTCTGCTGCTGTTCTACCTTTGGGGATGCTGTCTGGTGACTGCAGGAACCCCAGTGTCCCCAGAACGCACTCAAACTCAGAGGTGCCTGCTCCCTGGCCCTCTGCTAGTTGCTTCCTGATTGCTGGCTTGAAGAGGAGACACAGTGCTGACATTGAGGGCTGGCAAATGCTCCAGGGGTGTTTTGTGCTAGGGCAATTATGGGCGGCTTTCCCATTCTGGTAGATGTTCCCTCAGGTGAGTCTAATTCTGCCCCTACAGAAGGAAAAGAGATCTGAAGAGCTGACCCTGATTATACATTTTCATCCAGTGGCACTGGAGTGGAGGGTTTTGCTTCATCTGTGTCTGCCTCAGGGAAAATTCCCTCCTGCACCTCAGGGCTTAGATTTAAGCTGTCCCAAATTAATACCCACAGGCTGAAAGCTTCCACAGGAATCTTTTCTGGCCTGTTTTCTTCATAGTATTTTTGCATTTCAACTCCAATTATCCCCCAGGAGTCTGTGTTTAGAGTCCCATAGCTGGAGAACCAAGGACACAGCTCCTCTGTACTTGTTGCTTTTCTACCTTACCCTAAGTTTCTTCCTACACTATATTCTTGTACTTAATCCTATATTTTTACCTAATTTTAATAGATAGAAATTAAGAGAGAAAGAAAGAAAGAAACCTAGACAGAGAGATATTGCTGCAGCCTAATCCTTTCTACATACATTTTTTGCTCCCAAAGAATAAAATACCACTGCCTTCACTTTTACTACAAAACTGGACATGTTCAACAGCTTCCATGGGGTTCCCTACTCTCACTTATTTATCCTCTGCACCCAAGTAAGTCCCTAGTTCTGGCACCATCTGTGGGAGGCCAGCTCCTACCTTTTACAGGGTCCCTATGAAGAGGGGAGAGGAATGAGGAATTTGTAGATAGAAGAATAGAGGATATGAGACCAACAGAAACACAGAATAGCTTCGGGAGGACCTGGATCAAAATACACCGGCCCCTTCTGTCTCTTCAAAAGGGCTTTTTATAACCGTGCCAAAGGGTGGAGCAAAAGACCTTCCCCTTGCTAAATTAAGGCATACCACACAGCCAAGTACAGACCCTCCCACACAGCTAATAACCATGCATGTGTTCAAGTCATCCCCTTATGCAGCCCTGATGGATAAAGCAAGCTCAGATCTCACTATGAAACCTCTGTGGGCTCCCACAGCCCAGATTTTATGTGGGCATAAGGGATCTGATCTCAGGTCCTTGTGCTTATACAGCAAGCACTTTACTGACTGAGCAAATCCACATCTCTGTTGAGTACATTTATGAATTAAATATCCTAAACATGCTTTTTGACCACAATAGCTTTTAAGAGATCCAGAAACATAACATGTGTCTGCATGTTTTGATACCATATCGCTTTTGTCATAGATTCAAGTTATTTTGCTGGTTACTGATAGATTTTATTTCTGGACACTTCTTGGAATTTAATTTGCAATATGTATGCCTAAAAGGCATACACAATGTCTCCTCATGTTTCCTTAGCATCCTCTATGCTCCAGAAAATTCCATCCCTCAGGGTTTCTTCCCCCTGACAATGGGAAATACTTGGGGCAGTATAATTAATGGTCATGAAAGCAGCCCTCAGGCAGTGATGTATGGTGAATGGTGAGTAGCTGTTCCATTTTCCTAGTCTTTTTATTGAGGTAACTCTGTGGTAAGTCTGTATGTGCTCTGCACTGGGACTGAGCTCAAGTTGCTCATGGAAATAACTTTTAAGTGACATACCTTTTATTTGTTTGTGTCTTTCCCTCCTCTCTCATTTCCCCAGTAAACTAGCTACACGTAAATTCTCTTCTCAGAGTACAGTTGTAGGAGAACCCAAGCTAAGACTGCATGTTACAAATATATAAATCCAATGCCTAATATGCTTAGAGAAATCTTGAGATAATTCTCAAAGATTTGTTCATGAAATAAATGTTCATTGACCTTGTCAACAATCATTCTAAGGCTTACACTCCAGGTGGGCCAGAGTGCCTTTGGGATATATTTGCACTGATGCATATGTCTGCAATGATGTGGGTATTGTTATTCCTCTTGAGTTTGTTCTGAGTAAAGCTTTTGGAAATTTTTTTCCTGCAAGATCCACACATATGTGTACCCTTTACAAATTGAACATGCTCTAAATCATGACTTTGAAAATTAGTTTTGGCCAGTGATGCTATTTTTCAAGAAACCAAACCAATTGTTTTTTTAAAATTTCAGCCTTTCTTATGCCTTGTGGTCCTTTTCTAAAGGACCCTCATGGATTCATATAGGTCATTGCTTTTCATAATACCTAATAGGCATTTGTTTTATATGATTGTAGTAGATTTTTTCCTACTAATGCTTTACATTCTGAAGCTCTTGTTCATATATTAGTTACTTTAATCTTTACAAATCCCCTTCACAGAATAATTGAAACATAATCACAGAATAATAAAATTCTTAGGAGTTAATTTTATTTATTTGTGTTTCTTTCAGATGTGTGTGTGTGTGTGTGTGTGTGTGTGTGTGTGTGTGTTTAGACAAAGTCTCCTTAGACAGCTTGGCCTAGTCTCAATCTTGAGACCCTCCTGAGAGCTGGGATTACAGGCACAAGCCGTCATTTCCAGCTTCTGGCAAATCTAAATAATTTTCTTTTTGACACTTTCATCATGATGTTAATTAAAAAGAAATGGTAAAACAAGTCTCATTTAGGTGATCAAGGGTTCTGCAAAAGGAACAAAGAGGACTAGTGTAATTTCCAAGGAAGCATTAACTAAGCTGTACGGTGTGGGGTGCTTGAGAATCAATGCTGCAGACCCCCTTGATTTTAGATCTGTTGATTCACCACCATATTCTTATAAAATAGAGAGTAATAAACACTCTAAGTACTATTACTCTCATAAACACTTGTGAGTCAGGGATGAAAGCAGTATTTCTTCATGCTTTCATTCTAGGTGCTTTCCTTTACTCCTGCTGTTACTCTCCAGTGGAAGATCAGTCCCCTTAAAGCCATGTAATTAGGCTGTGTAGCCCAGAGTGGTCTTGAACTCATGAACTTCTTGCCTCAGACACCGAGCTGCTGGAGCTGCAGATGTTTACCAACATGCTTGCTTGTCTTGTCTTTAATATATGGCTCTGAGTCAGTGTCCCTATGGACAGCTACCATTCCTGATATTGAACCCAAACACTCTGCCTTTGGCAACTGAGCTACTCCTTTGGATGCCAGATGATCATCTTTGGTTCTTCCACCAACAGTAAGCCTGAGTTATGACTGAGATATTCTATATGGAACAAGAATGATTTGGGAAGACAAAAATGTACATATTTTAAGAACAAAGAGATTTAGGAGAGGAGTTCAAGGTTTACTGAGGAATTGAAAAGGACAGAAATTAGTATTCAGGAAATGAGGAAGGCAGCGGGAAAGCATTATGTGATACCTCAGCTACCTGCTGTGTTTCACAACACTGAGGTACACCTCCCATTAGCCATCTGCCAAAACACATGTACCCACTTTGGATCCTCTTTTTTTTTGCCTGTGAGTGTTTTCTCATTTATATGACCTCTTCTTGAACTATGATGAGAAATAGTATGGAAAATGTAGTTCCCAAGTCCTGAGGTACATGATCATGAATACTGTTAGTTCAGGCCATCGTCTGTCTCTGTAATTTATCTCTGCTGATTTAAATAAGAATGGCCCTGTAGAATCATATGCTTGAATATTTGGTCCTTAGTTTGTGGAACTGTTTGGGAAGGATTGGGAGGTTCCATGTAGGAGGAGGGGTGTCATTAGGAGCAAGCTTTGAGGTTTCAAAAAGACACAGATAATTCCCAGTGTCTCTCCTTCTACTTCATACTCATGGATCAAAATGTAAGCTCTCAGCTGTTTTTGCTGTCATGTTCCCAGGCATCATGTTCACAGACTAATCCTCAGAAGCCATAAGCACCACATTAAACACTTTCTTTTATCAATGGCACTAGTCATGATGTTTTATTACAGCAACAGAAAAAAGTAACTAAGACATTATCTGAAACTGGAGTACTCTAAGCAATTAAAAATGGAAGGACATTGGGTTTTCTAAGAACACTGCTGATAGAAATCAGGAAAAAATGGAAACTGGGGATAGATAAAATTAAGATAAAACTTAGACTGTTTCTGTTAGTAGCAATAGATAGATGCAATGATATCTATTAAAAGTTTTAGTTGTTGATATGAAATAGGAGGAGACAAGGGCCTTTGCTATATACAGATTTACTAGGAAAATTAGGCAACTCTGATTTTCCTATAAGTAGTTGAACTAGAAACTTTTCTCATCACTGTGACAAAATTGGTGACAACTTAAAGAAGAAAAGAGTTATTTTGGCTAATGGTTTTGAGGGTTCAATCGATAATTCTTGACCTCATGGTGGTAGAATCTTGTAGTAGAGGCTACTCATCTCATGACAGACAAGGACAGAGGGAGAATGGAGAGAGGTACATTCAGAGAGGAACAGACCTGAGATGTCAGACCCCATGAACCCCTTCTGTGTGACATATTCTTATCCCCCAAACATTCTGAAACCTCAAGTTTCTGACACTGTCTGAGGACAAAGCTCCTAAAACATGAGACTTATAGAGGTCACTTCATAGCTAAAGCATAATAATAGCACAGTTGTGCTCTGAGATTTTTCTTATTGGTTCAAAAAATAAAAATAGTGAGTGCTTGAGTTGGTTGGCTGGGTATCTGCTCTACTTCTGTAGGCCAAGGGATAAGGCTGCTCCTCTAGAGACAAACTTGGAAACAGTCCTCAGGAGGCAGTGAAGATTGCCCACAAAGCTATCTTTGGACATCTGCTCTATCAAACTAGGCATGGGACCTGGCCAGGAAAGCTAAAACTATTGTCAGGGCTGTTTGCAGTGGCATTTTCTACTTGCCATCTGATTGACAGTGTTTACTTCCAGAAGCCTGAGCTTTTGGCCAGGATACAGGACTGGAAGTTTAAAGCGTACATGGAATTGACCTCATGATGTTACTAACATGTTACTGCATGTTAAAAGTCTCATCTGATTCATCTTTCATCAAATTGCAGAAGTCAGTAACAATTTCATCAAGAGGTAAAGTAGCCTTTGCATATTCATTAGTAGGTTTTATGAAGAAATTTTACCTTGTTTATTTCATTAGTAGTAAATATTAAAGAACTGCTTATCTTTTCCCCAATAATATATTATGAAGACAGGACTCTGTAAAAGAAATTGTCCCCTTGGATAAGCTATATAAAAGCTATTATACCTATATATTTATGGACCTTGGATTTAATCCAATAAGATTCTACTAATAACTTCAAATTTCCTTACTACTTCATTAAGAAAGAAACTAGTAGTAGGAATTATAACTGATATATTTATAAACAAACAGAAAGGCATAGCAAGCTAATAATGAAAGGATTAAATGTTAATATATATAATTTACCAAAGTAAATATAACATATACCTGGAAGGTATAGTCTTCCTTATGTATATACTGCCTTAGTTTCTTTTCCTGTTGTTGGGATAAAATATACTGACAGAAGCAACATAAAGGAGAAAGGGTTTATTCTGGTTCACACTTCAAGGGTACAGAGCACTACTGTGGGAAAGTCGAGGTGGCAGGAAGTTGAAGCAGCTGGTCACATTGCATGCACTATTAGAAAGCAGAGAGCAATGACTGTGCACTGTTGCTCAGCTCCCCTTTTCCATGCATACTGTCCAGAATCCCAATCAGGAAATGGTGCCACTGATAGTCAGTGGGGTCTTCCTACATCAATCCCAAAATAATCCCACAGAAGCATGCCCAGAGAAGAGGCCTATCTCCCAGGTGATTCTAGGTTCCCAGGTTGACAACACTATTGACCACATACTGTAGATATCACTTCATTGCATTGAATTCAGCATCTATTCTGGTTATCACTCATTCCATTTTTTCCTAGAGTATAGATACTTTTTAACTTCATATGCATTTTTTATATTTCCCAACAAAATGCTTTATAAGAGAATAGATTTGGTGTCTGTATTACTTTTAAACAACAATGCTGCAGACTAATAAAATACGACAAATTGAAAATAAGACTACTACAAAAAGTCTATTATGGAAAGTGAGGCCAACATGAAATCATTCTGTTAATCAACAACATCTTATCAAGGGGATTATGTTTCACATTCTAGGAGAGACAAGGAGTACCAATGTGTACTCCAGAATTGAACTTTGACTTGATTTTAAATGCAAACAGAAACACAAATGCATGCCAATTCCTTGTAGGCCTCAATCGTGAAGAGAATTGCTAGTTATGATCAAGCTCTTACTTATTATGAATATTGCCTGTCTTTTCATAAATGTGTTCTTCTAGTTTGTGTTTTTGGTCCATGGAGAATGTTTCTGACTAATCCAAGGATCTAGCTTTATAGTTGTGTAATGCATGTAAAAGGGAGAAAAGCATACACTCTTCCACTATGCACATTGTGTGGAACTTCATATCATTTGAAATTAGCTAGAAAGAGTAACACATTCAGTTTTTTTTTTTCAGGGCATGTTTCCATTATGTCTACTGTATTGTGCAAGTTATTTATATACATTAACTTGAAAAATCATTATTAAATTGTGCTCCCTTATGGTTTTTTCACAAGTGGATATTCCAATATGTAGCTCAATAATTACAGCTGATAGTTTATGCCTTCAAGGAGTTTTAATGTTGAAAATATTACTTGTTTCAAATGAATTTATTGAATATAATTTTTAGTTTTCTTGTGAATTTTCAAACAAGGATTTTTTTGTTTGAATTTTCTTCTCATCTTTCTGCAGCTCAAAGCTTTTTGAAAATGGTATTAATCTGTGATCATAATTATGCATTTATCCCAAGTGCTCAATGTTCTTTTAAACCATAATTTTATTTGTTGTGGATTTTCTCCTCAAAGCAGAAGTCCAACACACATGGCATAGAAATTTTCACAACTAGGTGATTAAATTTAAAAATATAACAGCTGGCACATGTTCAAAATAATGAAATGCCAAAAATAGGAAATGATTAGAATTAGCATAAAGGCGTTAACTTGTCCAGGCTTCGTGAGTTTGCAAAAGTCTTGGCTAATTAGATTTGCTTGTTCTCAAAATAGCCAGTGAACCTTGAGTGACATTGCATTTCAAAGGTGGGAGCCGGAGGGAAGGTCGCTCTTGGTATTGGAATGACAACAAAGAAGGGATTTCACTTTGAAATCAGTCAGGGCTAGTGCTTGCTACTCTGTTTGGAGATTTCTAGCTAGATGTCATAAAGTGATTACTTCTTTTGTGGGAACATGAATGTGAAATAGCCCTAGATTTGGAAGTTTACTTTGTAAAAAGCAGTCCGAATGGTCTTAATCTTTCTGCATTTTGATTTTGAATGTTGCTTTTATCTTCCTAACATTCAAGAAATGATGAAGTTGTTCTCATTTGGAAGAGAAAAGACTCTCAGTAATTACAAGACCTGGTTGGTGCAAGGTCATTACGTTTTAGTTGCACATTGTAGATACTGGTGATAACGTAACAGGTCTTAAAAAAATCACTCCATAATCAGTAGGTTATTTAGGAAAAATGAAGGACACAAAATTGGGGGAGATTAGGGAAGTGGGGGTAGATTCAGGAGAAATTGGGGGGAGGAGGAATAGGGGTCACATGACCAAAAATACATTGTATGAAATTCTCAAAGAATTAATAAAAATACTCTTGAAATCTCCATGGATCAATAATGCCATTTCCATTATAAGATGTTGGACTGGTGTTTCATAGACTACTAATGCATACAAGGACCATCCACCAAATGACTATGCCATATGGACTGCTTGAAAGTCCATTTTCATTTTACACAGTTTCTGGCACTTCTTTAAAACATACACACACACACACACACACACACACACACACACACACACACACAATATTTTCTTTAGTTTTCCTAATGTGGTTGGTATTTGTTTTGTTGCTATTTATGATTATCCTCTGTGTTCAAGGCAGTCTAGGGATGAAGTAATGCCTCTGTTGCCCTTGCTTTCTTCTCTTCCTACAAAGTCAAGGTGGAGCCACGATTTTCATGTGGCCAGGTAGACAGAGAAAGCACCTCCTTCAGGTGCTCCAGGACTCCTTGGGTCACCTGTTGCAGTAGTTCAGTGCTAGACCTATGTTACTTCCCTTTGAGGGGGTGCCACTGTCCTTCACAATTCCTGATATCACACAGGCTCCAGCCTCCTGCAGCTTCTCTTCCTTGACATGAAAAATGGTGTTGGATAGGGAAATGGCCAGGCTACTTTTGTCCAGAGGTGTCAGAAAGCTTCAGTTGGCCAACCGAATTTTATTTCCTTTGAGACAAAAGCCAAACTTAATTTTATTTAATGTATGGATTTTAAAATTATTATATACTTACTAATATGGATTAGATCATATATGAAAGATTATCATGAAAAATTCCAGTGGTCCAAAAATGTATGACTCTGTTAAAGCTGTGTCTCCCATCTCAGTCCTCGGAGTCTGATTTTACTTACCCAGAGAGAACAAGTAATACTGATATCTTGCATGCATGTCCATTCTTGTGATGGCATATGCATTTAAACACATTCAAGACTATATCTATGTCTGTATCAATTGTCATGTGATGGATAGTGCATTAGCCTTTATGTCTATTTCTATGTCATTTTAATAAAATGTAGTGTATAATGTATCTAGTTTCTTTTAAAGATATTTTTGTTTTTGAAATTAAAATATAATTATATTGCTTTCCCCCTTCCCCCGCCCAAACCCTTTCCATACACCTCTCTTGCTCTTGCTCGAGTTCATGGTCTTTATTTCTTCATTTTTATACACACACACACACACACACACACACACACACACTCAACACATGTGTTCTTAAATATATAAGTACAACCTATTTAGTCCATATAATATTACTTGTTTATATATATATAAGTTTAGCCCTGAATACCTGGTATTAGATAACCAATTTGAGGGCTATTCCCTAGGCAAGACTATTTCTGCTTTTCTCAACATGTATTAGTTGCATGTAGTTCTTTGTTTAGTGCTGAGGCCTCATGAGCTTTCCCTCTTCCACGTTAGCATGTCTATTGGCGTCATCCTTGTTCAGGTCTTGTTTAGGTAGCCATGGTGATGACACTTCATGGTATCGCTCTCTGACATTTCTAGATGAAATCTCACTGAAAACTTTCTGTTTCTCTGGCTTTTGCAACCTTTCTGGCCACTCTTCCCCTATGATTTCTGAGCCTTACGTACAGGAGCTGTGTTGTAGATATATCAGTTGTGGCTGGGCACCACATGGTCACTTGTTCTTTGCATTTTTATTAGTTATGTGCATGCAGTTTCTCACAATTAACACAGGTTGAAAGTATTTTCATATACTTGGGCATGTATATGCATCCTTTTTTGTAAGATTTTCATAATAATCTATTTTATGGAAATGAATTATACAATGGCTATTCCTTAATTCATGTAACTTGCCCCCTACTGACTGATATTTATGGTGTTTAGGGTTTTTTGCTTTATATCAAGCATTGCCAAACATTTCTATAGAGTGAAATATTAGATGCTTTGCAGGCTATGGAAAGTAGCCACATATAATGCATAAATGAGTGGATGTGGCTGTGTGCCAATCAAATGTTATTTACACAAACAGGCAGCAGTTCAGAGATGTCCACTCTCTGGATGATCAGACAATTTTGAGAAGCACTGTCATAGCTACTAGCATTGTGGCTGGCTTGCAAGAAATGTTTAATAGATACTTGTTGAGTGGTTGATGGGCTATTTGCTGATAAAAAAA
>CABHPH010136146.1:0-40654 GCA_902168325.1 Peromyscus nudipes
ACATGTTTCTAATTGCCTCACTCATCATTGTCACAGTTTCATCCACTCCACGGGTTTCTGACCACACAAAACAGAACCAGGACTGGACCCAGTGGAAGCCAAGCCATTCAAACTCAGAAGTACTACCTCAGACAACCACCAGGATGACTGGTAATGAGTTATGCACATTTTGTTAATAATACTTTCCCTCAAATCCTATGATGCTGTGAAGGTCAAACACCCGGATGCAGTGGGATATTTAATTAATGTCTCATCACAAATCCTTAGCAAACTTTCATGAGGGTACTCAACTCCACATGGGAGTCATTTATCAACCATACTACCTGGTCACAAGGTATTTTATGTCACTTTGTTATAAAAATTAATATATGTGAATGGTTTATGAAACTGTCTCTGACAAAGTGGTTGTTGTTGAATAATAATATCAAAAAAATTGTACCTGTTCATTTTATCTGAGGGTAGATCACTGAAATCACTCAGATTTATTGAGAGTAAGTACTTAGAGATAGTACTTAGGCATGGGACCAGTAGATAACATGTACTTTAGTGGAAGTAAAGGATTATTAAAGACTATTTGGTTAAAAGTCACAGTGTACTTAACCGTCATCATAACAGATGTAGACAGTAAAAGTACCGTTGATCATGGAGAAAACTCGACCCAGGAACCGCAGCCTCCTTTCAATCACCATGAGTATCAAGATGAAGAGGAGACCCCACATGCTACAAGCACAAGTAAGAAGGATGATGCTCTGAAGTACTGGTACCCACGTTAGTAGAGATGTTGTTTAGCTGTTGACCACAACTTTTGTCTCTGTAAAGTAATTTATCTACAGATCTTGAAAGGAATCACATCTGCACACAATTTTTTAGAAGTAAGGAAGAAAGATGACAAGTTGTCAAATTTTCTGAGAGACCAAAATGCTTACAAAATAAATATGAGATGCTGGTTTTGTGTGAATGATTCCTAATGGTTCTGTTTTGGCAGATGGTGTGTGTTTTCAGGAATGTGTGGTAGGCGAGTGCTAGCTTCACAAGCGAGCAGATCTTTGAAATCATCTTTGATGAAGATCTGTGATACACCCAGTTTCTTTATTCTCACACTCTCTTCCTTACTCTGAGGTAGAATGGTACCACTGTGTCCTTGATGGAAAGTCAGGGCTCATACGGTTTCTTTTCAAATTCTAAGCTATCCTTCTTTTGTTAAAAACAAAAACAAAAACAAAAACAAAACAAAACTCAGAGCAATTTGGGAAAGGCCCTGAGTACTTATAGACAAATACCTAAGATTTTCTAAAAACCACTGGATTATGAACTTAGGACAAGAAAACAAAGAAAAAGAAAAAGTGAAATGTGTTCATCTTTCATCTGTATCTCAGAGAGATGCCTACCTTATTTGGAATATAACTGATCCTTGAGAAAACATCTTGTATCATTTTAAAAATTATGGCTCAACCACAATTTTTAAATCCTCTTAAAGGGGAAATGAAAGAAACAGCTACTTGGAAAACAAAGAGGTGAGGAATTCCTGGTTTGATGGATATGTTCAGACAGTCAAGGAAAAGTTTGAGACATGGGTTAATAAGTTCTGGGCATTGTACCGCATGTCTGACAGACATTGCATTCTATTCATTACCTTAGTTGATTGGATATATGCACAAAGATTAGGGGTTGAGTTAACGAAGAAACAGACTGTTGAAAAAAAGAACAGAGAGGAAACGGGGCCCATTCCAGTCCCCCTGGGTTCGAACAGCTATCTTATCAATTACTGTAAAACAGTTTGCACTTAAACAGAATGCTACTTAAGAAATTTGGAATAATTGCATGTAATGTCAAAATATGATGATGGATGTGGGGCATCATTAGTAGGTGATATTTGAAAATCCAGATACAGTTAACAAAGAGAAGTTACAGTCAATGCTTGCAAAATCCACATTGGTAACCTCTGGATTTCATCAAGGGAACTTTACAACTTCTAGAAAAGAGTCAGCCCTTATGCAGTGGAAGTTCTCTGTTCTCCTAACCCACTCCTGACTGTACTGAAAACACCAGGGCATGGTTGGGCACTTGAAGGATCATTATACCTACATAATAATTGATAAAGTGAATGTAGACATACGTGCATGTTTGTGAGCACACATGTGTACTCCTTTAATCTTTAAACTTTGGGTAGCATGGCAGTCCAGTTTTTAATGTTGACTTTTAAAAATAATTACATTCAAAATTGTTCTAACTTTGTTATTTGTTGGGAGATAGTGACTTAACTAAGGGAAAATAACATAAGATTCGGGCCTCCCTCCTTTTGGATAACCAATCCCAGGAATGGTTTGGAAAATGCAAAGGCAAAATCAGCCTGAGTTTCACTTAAAAAAATTATTTGCTATTACAAAATCTCACACGTCATTTTCTAAGATAATGAGATACAGTGAATTTTGTAAGTCAGGAAAGTTATTTTGGTTTGGTAATTTATAGTCTCTAATTATCCTGATGAATCAGAAATTCACTATGAGCTGTTGCAGATGAAAATGTCAGTGGCTTTCTGACTTTTCCAGGAAGCAGCCTGATGGGATTTTATCCCAGTCATCTTGCCTTTTTAAAACAGTGCTTGAAAGGTTAAGCCTGTCTGATACTGTTATTATTTATATAATTCCTCAACTGGCTAGAATAGTCTTTTCTTCCACTGAATTAGCTTTGTTAAGAAGAGATTTTAGCCTTTTAAAATGTCCCTAGACAATCACATGACAGATCAGTGTAGTAACATCTCAGGCATCCCAATAGCTTCCATGCCAGAATGTTTCTGCTGAGTGTGGTCATAGGTTATGCAGCCTGTTTGCAAAGGTCTTCTACTATAATAGTGTTGTGAGTTGCTAGATAAGACATTTCCCACTGCAAAATGACCAGAACACAGAGATTATTCTTCCAACAGAAGCTCTTTCTGGCAGAATATGTGAGGCCGTAGACAATATTAAAGCAAGAATAATACTTACAATCATAAGCCACAGGCTAGGGTCTAGTCCTGACTTTGTGTTACTCTGGGTACAGGATTTTTAGCAAGTGAAACTTGTTTTCCCATCTGGAAAATTAAAGGATTGGAAAATTAAAAGTTTTATTTCCAGAATCTGCCTGTCAGAATATTAGCTGCTTATCTCTTAACTTTTATTGTCTGTCTCTGTATCTATCTGTCTGTCTGTCTATCTATCTATCTGTCACCCATGTATCTATGTGTTTATCTATGTATGTATCTATGTGTATATGTATTATATAGCATGTATCTATCATCACGTATCTATATGTGTATATATGTATGTATGTATGTATGTATGTATGTATGTATGTATCTACCTACCTGTCCATCACTGCTCTTAATATAGAAAGACATATCAGAGGGTTTATTATGAAACTGAACAATATGGCTTACCATCAGCATTCTCCTCACAGCTTGGGCAGCTCCTAGTAGTACCCCAGAAGAAGCAGCTACCCAGCAGGAGCAGTGGTTTGAGAATGGATGGCAGGGGAAGTACCCCACCACACCATCTGAAGACTCCCATGTGACAGCAGAGGCAACTGGTAATGGAGGGTTTCACAATGTGGGTGGAAACGACCTTCTGAGTTCAATGCTGGGCATTGAAAACACGGCACAAAAAAGACACTGAAGGAATTGTCCAAGGTGTTCAGCTTCTTAACAAATCATATTGAAGTAAACAAAGATCCAGACTGTAAATTCTCCTAACAAGCTACATGGCCAGGCACAGATAGAAGCACATGAAAAAAGAAATAGAGCTAGTCTGGAAGTGTGTGGTTTTTGTATCTAGTTTGCGGCATCTCATGGTGAGACAATGTCAGAGACCCTAGCTAATTAAAACCCCCTTTCTGCTTTCTGAAAATTACTGCATAACATGAGTCTTTTTTTCCTTATGGTTTTGCGAAATACTAGTATTATAAGAAAGAATTCTATTAGAAATCTAGTGTTGGGGGTGGATCCAAGCATTACAAGAATAAGAAAGATACCTGGGTGATGTCCTCCGACCTTTTGTTCTTACCTGATTTGAATATCTCCTCAAATGTACAACTGTTTGATCACACTAACAAATAAGCCATCTTCTCCATTCTGGAACTGTGGGGTTGTGGGAAATAGACTTAAATCTTAGCATCTCTGAAGGATGCCAGATGATAGCATGGGTCTACAAGCTCCTGTGCATGATGCTTTTGTCTGAGTGATGAAGCATTGTGATTTACCCTGCCCTGCAAAGTGTGTGAAGTCCACATGACCACTTGGTACAAGTGGAAAATATCTCCATGTTTTCATCTGCAATCTGATACGTAACCTCTTTGCAGTGCATGGCAACTTGTATATGAATCACTAGCAGAGCAGCGGGTTTGGTGACTAGTTCCTTGGTGTGCTTCTTTCTAGGGGATGCTATTGTAATCTTTCTTCCTATGCCTCTCCAGTGGCACAGAATGAAACAAAGGTGTAAACCGCATGCGCACATGCCTTTTCTCATTGAGAAAAGGCAATGCCTCTAATGGACTCATCTGTGCTTTTGGAGAAGTAGCACTTTCATGCTGCTTGGGAAGCCTTTACCTGATGTCCTCTGTATCTCCCCAGCAGCTCATTATGCATTTCACTGTGGGATGTGCTTGTCTCAGAGTGACATCATGGACTTGAGCTCTTACACCTCTTCCTTTAGGGGACTGTGGCAGCATGCGTTGAGAATGACTTCATCTTCCCTTGGTGCCTATAACTCATCCTCTATCCATTACAGCACTTGTTAACGCTATGCTTCCTCCAACCTGCGTGCTGGTGACCAAGAAAATGAGCACAAATAAAATCAAACCCGGGAAAACACTCTAAACTGATGCAGCCCCTTTGTCCTCAGTACTAGAAAGCTATTTCATTATCTTCTCTAGAGAATAAAGTCTTTTTTAAAAAAATCAGTCTGTATATCCCTGCCCAAATGTCAATTAACATCTTGACAATTGTTTGAACTGCATGGTCACACCAGCCTCAGCCCACACCAACCATCCAAGTCAAAGAATGACAACACAGAGTCAAGAGGACGTCTCCTGGACTGAGTTCTTCGACCCGGCCTCCCATCCAATGGAACAAGACCACCAAACAGAAAGGAAGGGTAAACAACACCGGAGACCTTTCACTATATTATGCTTCTTAGACTCGACTAAATGCTTTTTCCCTCTGAAATGTACCACTGATTTTAGTTCAGTCTACTTTCCTAAGCATCCTATGTGCCTTCAAAAATTAATTTGATGATACAAGTTGGTAAAGAGTGGATATGCACATCCCTCTACATACAAAGTTCTAGTTAGACAGTGAAGAATTTGGCAGGAAGATTAAAGAATAGTCAGTCTTAGGCTGATAAGAGTGGGAGTTACTTATCCTAAAGGAGAGATGGGTTGTTTCTTATTTTAAGGTGGTTTTACTACAGAGCCCAAGCTGGTCATCAGTTCTTCATGATCCTCCTGCTTCAGTTTCCTGAGTGCTGGGATTGCACGTACTATCATGTCCAGCTAAGGATGGGATATTCTTAAGATTCCTTTCCTTTTTAAGTACAAAGATTTCAAAAGAAACAATAAATAATGGATTCAGTGACTGTCTCCATTATAAATTTAAAGATAAATTTTGGTTTTTGTAGACAAATCTAAGTGGTGGAAAAACTTGGTGAGTAGTTAATGTAAATAAACAACATAATGACTCAAAACTTTAAAGTTATTTATTATTGCCTCATTTAGAGATAATGTGATATTGAAGGATTTAGTATTTAGGCCACTTTTGGCCCTCCTTGAATGGCTGTGAACTTAATGGATAGACAACTTGTACATGAGACAAAACTCCTGTTTTCCTATTGCCTTTCATTCTTCTTTACACACAAGCCATTTAAAAAGAGAAAACAAAAGGTATTAGTTGTGGTTTTGCAAGAAAGGAAGGTTGTGAATTATTTGACTAGTTTTTATACTTGAAAGCAGTTTTCCTTTGCTGGAACAGCAGCAAGCCACTTGAGGGAAACCTGAAGAACTGCAAGCCTCTGTGCTCTCAGGACTCAACAAGTACAAGATTGTGTGGTTCTACTACACTCATGAGTAAAATGACTTTAAAAAAAAAAAAACAAAATATCCTTATGACAAAAATGTAACATTCCAAAAACCAATACAGGGCTTTTTCTTTTTCAGAGAATTTTCATTTAGATGTATTTTCTGGATATAAATTGCCAGCCATATGCGCTATACATATCTGACTGAAATACATTCTAATAACTTAGTGACTATATCTTCACATTGGATCACTACACATTTATCTCCAAAGTAAATCCAAAAACTTCTATAGTTTCCTTTTGAAAGAAATACTATTTTATCTTAATGTTAGTGAACAGATACCCCATTAACAGCTATGTATGTGAGATATGTACTAGATGTGTAAGACATCATGGAGACACAGGGATGTATAATTCATATTCATGCTTGAAAGAAACTTACAAGTCAGCAGACAAAAGAAAATACTTAACAACACAATAGATCTGACATCATGAGTCAGTAATGGATAGAAAATTCATATTTTCAATAAGGAACACTAAAGAAATCTAGAGTTATTTATTTTAAATCTAGAGTTATTTATTATAAATAACCCCACACCTCCCAACGACCATTAGAGAACAAAGGACTGAATGTGATTTTTCAAAAAAAAACGCAAAAACCTGGCTAGTCAGAAAAATGAAGTGAGATGGAGGATTTTTTAAAAAGGAGACTCATGTGAATAGATCCATAAAGGAAGAAAAGCCAAGGAATGGGTATATCACTGTGAGTGGATAAACATATCCTAAAAGAGAGGAAGTGGCTAGGCTGGGACAATTTTATTGAGTTACTGAAGTGCCACAGACAAGACCCAGCACACAGTTTTATGTGCTTAGCTCCTGGGGTGGGGCTGAAGAGACTCATGTTAGTAAGTAAGTAAGTAAGTAAGTAAGTAAGTAAGTAAGTAAGTAAGTAAGTAAGTAAGTAAATAAATAAATAAATAAGTAAATAAATAAATAAATAAATAAGTAAATAAATAAATAAACCCAGTAAAAGAATTCCAGAATCATTATTAAGTGTTCAACCCAAAGAAGAGAGGAAGATTGCATTCCATAGATAAATACATCAGGAAAAAGCTGTTAGGTCTCATAGGCAGTCCAAATATCCAGAAAGGAGTTTTCAAGCTGGACTATAGGAGGATTTCTGGTGGTTAGCTAAAGGCCAGCGTTCCTCAGGAACTTGTGAAACCAGTTCCCATTTGCCAAAAGGAGTCATTTCCCTTACCTCTGGCAGGAAGGAGCTAGGACTCTCCATTGACATATACCTGTGGCTGTATATCAAAGCCCATGTTAGCCTCCAAGATCCCTCAATCACGATTCACAAGTACTTGTTACAACATTTTCAAGCCCCCCATGCCAGTCTCCTGGCTCTTCCCTCCCCCAGCTATTCACCCGCTTTATATTCTCTACTCCTTAACTCTCTCACTGTGTTCTATTCTTTATCTCTTGCTATCTTGCTATCTCCACTATTCTCTTCCGCTCTCCCTCTTTCCTAGCCCTGGCCATGTCCAGTCTGCTGTCTGTGCTTGGTCTATATTTTTCTTTCTCTGCTCCGGACTTTTCCAGATGCCTCTGGCTGTCCTCTCTCTCATATCTACAATACAAACCTGAACTATATCATGGAGTGGTCATGTCGACAGTTTCTTTACTATGTTTCCTCCCGCACACAAGACAGCTTCAGCCATACAATGACATGATGGTTCTCAAAGAATTTTACGTATGAAAGGAAAAATGAACAAGAGTGGATGCAAGCCTTCAGCAGACGAGGCCTTTTTCTGGTAGGGTATCCATTTGAAACATGGATAACTGGCCTTTCTTCTTTGAAATCCCAATGGCAGAATCGGCCACACGCTTTTCTCTAACAGAGATCTTGTCTGTCTTTGCTTTTAGCATGTAAAGGCTGGAGTCCCAAAGTGGGTGCCCCACATCCCAGTGCTTCCCACTGGAGCCGTTGGGAACCGATTAGATCTCCCCAGAGGCAGTGGTGTGGGCGGATAGAGAAAATTGTAGAGTTAGCAGTATTGATGGTGCTTATGGACTGTTTGGCCTCTATTTCACTCTGAACTTGTTATTCCAGCCCACAATAGATCTGTGATAACCATCAGAAAGAGCAGCCTTTTTAATTACTTCAGGGATATTTCGCACCACTCAACACTATAATCAGAATTCCCAAGATGTTTCCTTCTTGTATTTATGGGGAGAAAGATTCTTGTTTGTCTATGGGTACTTCCTGTTCCTCAGTGTAGTTATATTGAGTAATGTGTATATGTTTTTGTTTTTGTTTTCTGTGTTTAGTTTGTGAAGCAAAAACAAACGAACAGAAATAACCAAATAAGGGAACCCAATGGCTATTTAAAAACTTTTTGTTCGTGTTGTTTTGTTTTGTTTGGCCTGGTGAGCAGGAGGTGACAACATGATGCTTGTGTGTGTCTTTTGTCTTCATATGTCTGACTGTGCTGGTCTATCTTGGAATGAAGCAAGTCACACATGGGGTACATTTCTGTCCCGTTGTCCCCGAGCCTCATCGTGTGCCCACGTAACTTCCTTTCAGACTAAACAAAACAATCAAATGTGTGATAGCTTTCATCTAGCTCTGCCCTAGAATGAAAACCATTTATATCCTGTGATATTCTTGAAGAAACAGTCATTTGTCCCAGTTCTGGACATGTGAACCTGTTTCTTTCCTCTTTCCAGACTGAATGTTAAAATGTCTTGGCTATAAGGCAAATGGCCCTCGGGCAATGGCATAGGGAATAAGGCAGTAACACTAATTTAATTCCTTCAGATATGGATTCCACTCATAGTCCAACCCTTCAGCCTACTGCAGCTCCAAATACCCATTCGGTGGAAGACTTGAACAGCACAGGACCACTTTCAGTGACGACTTGTAAGGATAATGACACACAGCTCCTTTGTTGACCTGTCTTCCTACTCACATCTGCTCACATTGGTCAAGATGTCACATTTGGGGGCAGAATGGGCCATCTTTGCTAGGTGGCTCAGCTCAGCCAGGGAGGGATTCTGTTTTTATCATCTGTCTTTCTTATGGCGGTCCTTTAAACCTGACTTTATCTTTATTCAGGGTTCCCTCCAGAGTCATTGACTTTTTATTAATAGAAAGTTATGGAGGTTTAGTTCATCTCCATTTTTCTTCTCTAACTCTTCATGTGAGTGACACCAAAGACCATCACTAGTAGAGTGGTTTCTCTATGTTTTAATAGACTCTTTTTGATTCCCACTCTTCCTCCAGTCAAGGAAGGAGAAAGACTTCTTTCATGATTGTGTAATATGAGGGACAGATCATCAGAGTGAATAGAGAAATCACATTTAGCTTTGAGAGGAGGAGTGAGGCATGTTGTTAATAATTGACCAAGGTGGTGGAGTCCCTGGAATCAAAAAGAGCCATTTGCTAACATTTTTTTTATCATTAAATATCTGCCAGGAAGAAATATGAAATTTTTAGTACCCTTAACTTTCACTATGTGTATAAGGATAGCCCAAGGATCAACCCAAATTTATGAACCCAAATTCATAAATTCTTGGCAGAATATCAAAGAAATCCCCAAATTAAGAAGGCCTCATTTCACTGCTTGCTACACATAATGGGCAGAGTCAATAGGAGCCCTTTAGGCATAGGAAAAAAGGCCAGCAGGCATGTGTTGACTGCCATCAATGTAAACAGCAGTGTTAGGCATCAAAGGAGACACAAATAAGCCTATAAATGACCCTTGCCAACACAGAACTTGTATTTCCATTTTGTGTTACTGTTAGCCTTTGTTCTGATGTTGGGTTTGGGATTTGGTGAATGTCTCTCTCCTGGTTATATTTATTTGTTGGCGGACATGGTTGATGGGTGCATTTTATGGAGCCTTTGCACCTGCGCCTCAGAGGTCACTTAGTACCTCAAGAATACAAAAGAAAAGAACTCAAAACAGTCGAAGTGATTTCAGATATGGGCAGCGATTCAATCTCAAATTGATACATGTCACTGAGGGCCCTGTGTTTGCTGAGGCAAACATTTCTTTGGTGCAGTGAAGAAAAACCCTATAACAGGTGAAATCACAGCCCCACTAATAAAGTAGTAGCTGAAACGCAATGCTCTCTACAAGGGAGTCATGTATTTCCTTGTGAAGTTGCTCTAGACATGAGCTGCTTCTTTTGTGTTCACAGACACACTGCATAGCACTGTTTTCCTTATAACTTCTTTGTCCACAACTTGGCAATCTTGATGGTCGAAGGAAAACTGAAATGACAGCACCATTTTCCATGTCTCTGTGATCTTTGTTATTCTGGGATCCTTGGTGCAGTTGGGTCAGGGTGGTCCAGGGAGAGGAAAGTTTTGGCTCGGGCTTCACTCTGGAGCTTCACTGAGAGGCAAAGAAGCTAACTAGGGACAAAGTATAATTTTTCTGTATATTTCTATCAATCAGCAGATGATGAAGGGCACAAATATCATCCTCCCATTGTATCTGTCCATCTGCTATCCTGTAGCTAGATCATTCTTGTAAGTGGGTAACAAAGGACTTGTATCATGGTTCCTAAATAACACTAGCTTCATCCCTCATTGAAACAGCACAGAGTCATTCTCAGAACTTCTCTACATCACATGAAGAACTGGAAGAAGACAAAGAACACCCAACAACTTCTATTCTGCCATCTAGCAGTAAGAGTCAAATCAACTGGCTTTGGCTATTTAGCGGAAATCAATAAGTTATGGGTACTTTGCGGTATCTTTGGTGGTGGTGCATCCATTGCTTGTTTTTATACGTTAATTTTAATTAAAAGGTGTGTCTGGTGGTGGTCTCTGATTCTTCTGCTTTATAGACCTTTTAGAAGCCATTGTACATTACATACAAGCTTTTCTGCTGAATTTTAAAGCTATTAGATTAGTAACCTGGTTTTGAAAATGGTGATTGTTTCTATAAGATTTCCCTGATATCTATTACCTTAAATATTATTTCTATTTTGTCTTCTGGACCATAATTCCATGGTTTTGGTGACTAAGAAATTAAGAGATTAAGTCAGTAAACTCAGGTCTTTTGGATCTTGAACTTATTATTCCAGTTGCAGACAGAATGGTTTCATCTTTCCATCCAATGGTTTGTTTCTTCCCCTTCCTCAGAGGTGGATCCAACTGAGAAAAAAAGCTCAAAATCCTGTAGTACCTGAGTTGAGTTCATGGTCACAATGGGATTAACCTTCCCTTGATGACTCAGACAAATCTTGTAACAAATGCCTCTTCTGGGTAGTAGTCACCCAAATCTCTTCTGTTGAGTGCTATCCGGCTGGTGTCTTTTGCACAACACTGCTTTTGTTCAGTCCCTTTTGCATTTGGTCTTGGAGAACAAGGACAAAGTTGTCTCTGCAACTTTACCTCCTGAAGACAAGCACGTGGTGGGTGGTGACCATACATGTGTGGGCTTATCATTGACTCCACCTCCACGCAGCTAGGAGTGGTGGTGAAGACGGAAGAAGAGGTTCAAGCCTTCCCAAAGACGCAACTACTTCTCTGGAAGGCTACACTCCTCATTACCCAGACACAATGGAAAATGGGACTCTCACCCCGGTAACCCCTGCTAAGACTGGGGTCTTTGGAGAAACTGAAGTGACTGTTGCTGCAGACTCCAACTTTAATGTTGACGGCTCCTTACCAGGTAATTTGTCATCTGGTCTGCTCCTCTGGAGAAACAACATATGTTTTTCCTATCGTAGGGGATATTCTGTGTACAGGTTGTGATTAGATTATTTTTTTTGCCATGGAACATAGTTTTCATCATTGGTCATCAATTCTAGTGCCAGCAAACTTGGACTTATTTGAGATAAAATAATGCTTCCATTTCCTGGTGTAATCTCCATTTATTTTTTGTGACTTGGCTCTCCTGGTAGGTTTTCTTGCTTTGTCTTTTCTTCATTCTGAGATATATTAACTTGAACCATGTAAAACTGATATTTTTGTGGATCAAAATAGTTTAATATCAGCAATTTCACTTAATTCAGCTCACATAATCTGCCTATTTGGTAAAGCTTAATCAAACATTCAAATGATTTTCATATACTAGTATCTTTGCTCTGAAATTATCTTTAATTGGTGATGGACTGGTTCATTTCATTTTTGGTGATGGGTTGGTGTGTAAACCTTTTCTACTTATGGTGTGCTTCAAAGTTCATGATTCACTGTTAATAAACTGGGATCCTCACTTTTATTGTAATTGTGAACATATGACTTGTTCAACTAAGTCTGACATGGATTAAGAATGAGATCTTTCTCTCAAATAGGCAGTCCTCTTTACTTCTTTATTTCTTGGTTTGTATTAAGAAACTAACACTGTAGAAAGGGATAGTACAAAGCACTTTCTGTGGCTAAGAAACTACTACTCCCACTAGTGCCAATAGTCCAGGTACCTCTTACCACTCAATCACTAACCCATTAGTGATTAATAAGCTTAAATACACACACACACACACACACACACACACACACACACACACATTGTAGAAAGACCCTACCTCCTCCACTCTCCCAAAAGACAAGAAAATGGTCTCATGAGAATCACATGTGTAGAACAGACAGCCATGGTGAAGTTCTGATTGACAGAGGGAAAGAAAACCCAGGATGTCATATGCATGGCATATTTCCTTTGGTTTTCCACTCCAGGGCTTCAGGAAAAGGAGCTTTAAAAATACCCTTCAGCAGTATTGGCAAGCCCAAGCCCCCTTACACTCTGCAGGCTTTTGCTTAGTGTCCTTATTAATAACCTTCTTCCTTCATTCAAACCTCCAAGTGCTATTGTTAATTCCTACAGAAGCAATCAAATCCAGGAGTGCCACCAATGTTCCCATGCTCAATGACCCCATCCGTCATGCAACTTAATGGATTTCTATTTGAAATGGCAATCTTAGCTGTAGTTCCTTAGGTGGCTTGCAGAGTCTAGTTGTTAGCAAATAAAATGCTTTCTACCAAATCAGTACACATAGGTACTGATCCCATCTAATCAACGTAAAAAAGGCGGTGGTGTCTGGATTTCCTTCCGTTCTCTGTGAATTTAGTGAAGAGTAAATGGCCTGACTCTCCTTCCCTGTTCTCTTCCAGAAGATTCACAAAGTATGTTTCTGTCCATACATATTTCTCAATCTGTACACTTAATGTAAAGCACTGAATTGTGCAATTGGTAGTGGCAGTGATGGGCCTGGTGATGGTGATGGCTTTGGAAATGGTGACTTTGGTGGTGGGACTCTCAGTGTGGCATTCTGGCAAGTGCTATTGTCTGTTATTATAACCATTATCCGAGGAAAAAAGCAGTCTCTCTTATAAAGTTAGGAGCAGTTACAAGCAGCCCTCTCCTGACCAGGGCATGGTGATGAGCAGCTCACTGTGTTCTCTTTCTAGGTCCTTTGTAATGCTCTCTATCAACTTTAAGAGCCCTTCTTCTCTGTGTGTGTTTCCCATATGGTGAATCTAAGATTTGATCCTTGGATTTAAATTTAGCCCCTCTTGAGCTTGTCTCCACCTAAAGTTTTCTGGTGATGGATATTTGAGAAGATGGGATCATAACAGTAATTGTTGAAAATGCAGGTGTAGCCGGGCGTTGGTGGCTCACGCCTTTAATCCCAGCACTCGGGAGGCAGAGCCAGGCGGATCTCTGTGAGTTCAAGGCCAGCCTGGGCTACCAAGTGAGCTCCAGGAAAGGCGCAAAGCTACACAGAGAACCCTGTCTCGGAAAAAAAAAAAAATGCAGGTGTAACTTTTGAAAAAAAAAGCAATTGAGATTTCCCAGTTCTATGTCATTCACATTATTTCACTGGGTTTTTTATTTTTTTTTTTCACTTAAGTTTGACCTTTCTCCTCTTTGGGTAATTTATTTTTCCTTTTGAGTCTTTGCCTCATTCATCCCTAAGATTCTTTTGTTTCAGACTCAGAGAAACCTCTTTTATGCTGCATTGTCTGAGCCAGAGTCCACCTATTTAAATAATCATATTCCAGTATTATAAACCTTATCCAAACTAAGAAGTGTCCCATTCAAAACCCAGCCCTGTGGGAGCATCATACTATTTTCCCCAGAATAGTCCTTAGCTATGCTCTTGGATTTCTACCCACACCCTACTTTAATTGGCCTTCCAGGATGGCCTGTGCTGCCTCAGTCTCCTTAATTTTGATTAAGGCTCTAGCCCACTCATCAGTGTCTTAATGTGAGCAGTGACTTCTTCGTTGTTAGCAGATGATGTCTTTCTGAAAACACAACCCATGGAAATAAAGATGACAGTGGGAGTGACACACAGTACTGACGTTTTTATTGCCTATTATTCTAGGAGATGGAGACTTGACCATGGACCCCAGGGGGAGTTCCTTCCCTGTGACCCACGGATCTGAATTGGATGGTGAGTTTGAAATGTTTAGTCACTTACCATTATAATCACTGAACCTGATGATTGCTAATGAAGCATGAGTCAGTGTCCCTAGAGACCGTTTCACACTTAAAAAAAATGTATTTTCAGTCACAGAGAGGGCTTATTAAGTCACTTTGCTGGACCCCACCCTGAAGTTTCTGATTCAGTAGGTCTGGGGTGGAGCCCAAGCATTTGTATGCCTAATAAATTCCCAGTCGCCCTGATACTGCTGGGATGGGTCCCACACTTTGAGAAACAGCACTCTAGAAAAGGAGCTTCCATCTGAAATGGTTTGGAAGAATCCACACAGTACTCCTGTGCTGGTTAGTGTTATGTCAACTTGACACAAACTAGAGTCGTTGATGAGGAGGGAGCATCAGTTGAGAAGATGCCTCAGTAGGATCCGGCTGTAGGCAAGCTGATGGAGCATTTCCATTGTGATTGATGTGGGAGGGCCTATCACACTGTGGCTGGCACCACTGCTGGGCTGGTGCTCCTGGGTTCTATAAGAAAACATATTGAGCAAGCCACAAAGAGTAATCCAGTAAGCACCACTTTCCTCTATGGCCTCTGCATTAGCTCCCGCCTCCAGTCAAGTTTGCGTTCCTGTCTTGGCTTCCCTCAGTGGACTGTGATATGTAAGCCAAATAAACCTTCCCTCCCCAACTTGGTTTTGGTTATGTTGTTTCATTACAGCAACAGTAACCCTAACTAGGACAACCCCCATTTACCATTGCCCCCATTTCAGAGTAACTAAGAGAACTCTTTCACATAAAATCGCTTACATTAGATTCTCGTTCCTCTAGCTATAAATTGAGCAAGATGATCACAGGGTCTGAGATTCAGTGTCTTAACTGATAATCTTGAGATAGTGTCACAGGGTGCCCTTTAAAGACCAGTGACAGAATGAATACCAGGAAAGTGTTTAGCACAATTCCTGGTACCTGATAAAGCAGTTAGCATTTCAGAATTTACTATGTGTCAGAAAAATTAAGCAAAACTTTTCATGTGTACACATTGAACTACATGAAATTGATATTTCAGTAGAGTAAGTAAGCCCAATGCCAGAGTTTAGAATTCATTTTCTATTAACTCATCTAATTACCTTGCAAACCCTATAATATATGAAAACACTATTATCATCTCCTTATTACAGATGAGGAGACTAAGGAAAGGTAAGAGAAGGTAAACAACTTGCCCAATTGGTATGACCAGAGAGTGTGGAGCCAGGTTTCAGGCCTGGGGTCTCATATTGCCTTTCCTAAGTCTGGTCTGGAAGAAAATTCCATAATGACCATAATTACTGCCAGACATGCATTATTAAATAGATTGCTGTTGGCCGTGACTCAGATCAACCCCTGAAAACATTACTCCAGGCAGCAAAATCTGACATGAGTCAATCTTACTTCTAATCCCTAATGCTGGGGTTACAGAGAGGCTCTCTAAGCACTTCCTACCACGAGCTCCTGATGATCACAAATCTATGTGGTCCACAGGAGCCAGGAAATCCATATAAATTAGCATCCTATGCTACGGGCTTGAGTTTGGGACGAGCTCTGCCTCCTGGGTTAAAGCAAATCTGAGGATGGATATTTACATGATGACTTTGATAACAGCCCTTAAATGTAGGAGCTCTGAGGTGTAGGGTTCATTAGAAATGATCCTGAAGTAGAGAAAGATGTTTCGAGCTCACCGGGTCCTTAGCACAGCTAAGGTCTTCTCCAGCTTTTGTTTTCTTGTTAGTAAAAACAAAGATCATGTCACCTAGCTCAGTAATCTAGGCTTTGTGTGGAACGCAAGGTATTGAGAACAAAACAGGTTACTATTTGAAGGCATAGCTCCAAAGCCAAGAGGCCCCTACAACTGGGAGTGTGGTCTGTGGACCAGCCGCAGAGGCTGCACACAGAAGCTCTTGGGAAGGGCCTAATCTTGCCCTATCCGGATACAAACTGGATCAGGGTCTGTGTTGATCTAAGCCCCTCCCCTTCAGCTGGCTTGTGTGCTCCACTCTCCACTGCTTTTCTCACTGTTGAAGCCAACTGAATGGTCTCTGTAGCCACGTCTGTGGTTGGGCTTCATCTCCAAACTGGTGTTCCCAGTGTCCTGCTTTGCAGAACTTGTTCTCAAGGCCCGTTCCACCCTGATTGGATACGGAGCTCTTGGGTGCAAGGGAAACCTGCTGTCTCTGGCCCATCCTCTTGGGCTTTCGCTTGAAGTGAGAATCAGGTGGGTGGGAACTGGTCTTTTCCCTCTGGCTCCTCTGCAGGTATCCATTGTTCCAACAGGAGGTTTCATCCTGTGCACACACCTAGATCTTTCCTTGCTGGGAGCACTTCTTTGGAAAAGGAAAATAAATAGATTATGATCTATTAATGGCCTCCCTTTCAAATATCAAAGGCTGCTGTGAGTCAGACAAAAGAGACCATGGGAGTGACTTTACCTTTACAGTGGTTTTCAAGGCCAAAGCTCTCCAGTCTGGATGGCTGATACGTCATGACTTGTGCTTGCACAAACCTGCCCATTGCCAGGACACTGGCAGGTGGGTAGAAAAATTACCTTAGACTCCTTTGAGATCTGTGAAACAGAGGCCACTCTCAGAATAGTCTGGGGGCTGTGGAAACAGCACAGAAGTTACTTGTTTCCATTCTATGGGAGCTCTAGCAGAGCACCCAACTCTACAAGCTGAAGCCATCCTATGTAGTTAGATTTTAGCGTCCACTCTGCAGAGTCTACAGTTTGACTCTCTCAGAAAATATTTTCTTTTAAGCCCAGTCATCCTAGTAAATGGGCTAGCCAAAAAAGTCTTGCCTGGGTCTTTCTTCCCTTGGTGGCCTTCAAGATTCCAGAACAGGTTGCTATTTAGTGGCAAAGAGTAAAGGAAGAAAGAAAACAGAACACCATGAAGTTTCTTTTGAAACGTGATGTCTTCCTCGTTTTAAAAAGGCATCTGAATTCTGACTCATAGACTGTCTGTCTTCCAATGCTTCCTTCCAAGTTGAGCTTTTTGTTCATTTCCTTATTTTGTCTTTTAACAGTAGAAAGCACTTGTTTTTCTACTATGTTTCACTGTATTACCATAGACTCTAGTAATCTTTTATTTATAGACAGAAAAAGCCAGTGTCCCCCCTCCCTCAAAGAAATACTAGTGTTCATATTAGTGCCTATAAATATTCATCCTAGTTTGCCTCCTATTGCTGCGATAAGACCATAACCAAACCTTTCTTTGAGGAGGAAGCTTTATTTGCCTTTCATATCCTGAGTCATGGTCCACTGAAGAAAGTCAAGGCAGGAACCTGGAGGCAGAAACTCAAGCAGAAGCCATGGAGGAGAGCTACTTATGGACTGCTCCCCCATGAATTGCTCAACCTGAATTCTTATACCACCCAGGACCACTTGTCCAGAGTGGCACTGCCTGGTGAGCTGGGCTCTCCCATCACAATCATTAATCAAGAAAAATCCCCCATAGACTTGCCTACAGGCTATTGTGATGGAGGCATTTTCTCAACTGAAGTTCTTTTTTCACAGATGACCCAGGCTTGCTTATATCAAGTTGACTAAAGAACTAACTAGCACAATGCATGTGATTTTTAGATTCACTTTTTTTCTTTTTTTTCTTTTTTTTTTTTTTGGTTTTTCGAGACAGGTTTCTCTGTGTAGCTTTGCGCCTTTCCTGGAGCTCACTTGGTAGCTCAGGCTGGCCTCGAACTCACAGAGATCCACCTGGCTCTGCCTCCCGAGTGCTGGGATTAAAGGCGTGTGCCACCACCGCCCTAGATTCACTTTGGACTTTCTGAAGCATATGAATACATTAGGGATATTATTAACATGAAGATGTTGTTTCTGGAGGTTTGGACCTAAGCTTGAGATTTTTGTATTGGTAGCAGGCTCCCTAGTGATGGAGTCTTGCTGGTCTACAGAACCACAAATTGTAGGCAAGGTCTTAAACACAGAACGTTGTAACTACACACAACTACTATTATCATATACTTCTTTAAGCCTCTGTAAGACAACAATGAAGGCGTTTCTGTTGTGATCCTCGTTTTATAAGTGAGATAACAGAGGGTCAGAGATGATAACTTAGCCTGGCACAAGCTGCTGATAAATTAGGTTCTAAGCTCAGGGTCGACCAACACTGGAGCTCAAGTTCAAACACTGCCCATCACTGCTCCTTGCAACAAAAATAAAATTTGTAAGCCTTAGCTTAGTCACACTGAACTTTCTTGGGAGGTGAGGAAAGAGATAACATCTTTTGCCTAACACTTTATAAACGTCTGTGTCTTGAATCTATTTATAGTGTCTAGTGAGGCAGTGGTTGGAGGGTAGCCCAGGAGAACTCTCTGGAAGGAACTCCTGGCTATACATTCCAAACTTGAGCTGAAAGAGCTTGTTGCTTTTCCCCTTAGGACACTCAAGTGAGAGTCAAGATGGTGGAGCCAACTCGACTCCTGGTCCTAGGAGGAGACCTCAGATTCCAGGTGAGTTTCATACCATGCAGCAAAAGTAAGATAGTTACAGTAAGATTCTCAGCATGTCCTAGGAGAGACCTCATCAAACGCACGTCTGGCACCTCTTGCAAGCTTAAGGATAAACAAAATAATGATCCCGTCTTTGTAGGAAAGGAGGGAGCCCTCTCTTTTACCTCTCTAGATCCCTCGTGTCCTGGATGAGCTCACACTGAGGCCTTCCTCAAAGAACTGGTATGTCAGTTACTAAAGCATCCTTCCCACATGAATGATCATGCAGGAGATCCATGGCACGCCCGGGTCCTTCCTATCTCAATCCAGTTTCTCCTATATTTCTAGGACTGGAGATGAAATGCATAATTCCCTTTGCATTGGCAGGCAGGGAGGAGATACTAGACCGCCTGTGTTGGGTGGAGTGAAAACATTCTTCTGCTCCCCAAACTACTTTTCCTTGAGGAACAGTCTGTTAATTCAACCAGAAGAAACTTTTTAGAAAGCATTACATGTGCAGGGAGGGATCTTTGACATCTGGCTGTCCCATGTTGCAAGATTTAGCATTTGATTCAATTTCTTCTTTTAGCTTGGGGTTGAAACTGAGCACGTGTAAAGGGGGGATTCCATAAAGGAAGTTTTTCTTAATGTTATAAATTACCCCTTTAACTCTTTCTTTGGGGGAACTCCAAAGCAGCTTCCCTTGTGGGCCTTACTCCTTTCCCTCTGCTTGCTGGCCATCTGAGGAGGCAGAACATGTAGAAAGAGGGAGTGGACTTTTAGGGAGGAGTAGGCAGGGGTGGACAGGCTGAATTCAAGCAAGTGGATTAATCCCAGTGTAGTGAAAAGGAGTGTGGACCACTCAGTACTGGAGGTCAGGCAGAGTGAGGCGAAGAACAGAAATGGCGTCATCCCAACAGTGCCTCTACTTCCTTGAGGTGAGCCAAAGGTGAGCCAAAGAGGATGCACAGACTGATGGAGGAGGAAAACAAGACTTCTGAGGAGAAGTGGATGGTGACCAACAACTCTCTGTCTTTCTTCTTTGTCAAGCCCTCGTTTACTGCACACATCTGCAGCCGAATTAACTGAACTTGTCAGTCTTATTGAAGCCTGAGTTTAAAACATGTGCATGATATTGCATTCATCCACAGGTGGTGCATAATTATCAAGTAAACTTTAGGAAATACAGCTTAGCAAATGGATGGCAATGCAAATCACTTACTCTCTCACTCCGAGAAAGTGTTTAAGTTACCATCTTGACATGTTCTTCCTAAGAGTTTTTTTCAAAGTAATTTAAAAACTGCTGTATGCTGTGCAGTGAACATTCTCTGTTGGTCAGTTCCACTCTCCATGTCATTAAATATCTTTCCCTTGATTATACCACATAACAAAATGGATATATCCTGACTTATTTATCTAATCCCTCACCATTGGACATTAGGTCAGTTTCAACTTTCATGGTTATAAACAGCACAATGATGGACATCTTTACAGCCAACATTGAGCTCCTATAACTTTTTGGAAGTGTGACTTCTAAATCAAAAAGCGTGAGTATTTTGGGATCTGCTGTCAAGTGAAGCTGAATAACTGGAATGAGGATAGAAATCTACTTTAACACTTGCCATCAGAACGTCCTTTGCCCACTAAATTATGAGTTCCATCTTTGTTTTGAATGATATGTAAGGCAGATGCTCTTACATAGACATGGAATGTTTCTGTCAAGAGAAATAGAAGTTTCCTTTAATCTATTTAACATTTCACCAAAAAACACGTACAGGCTTCAACAGGCTGTTTGATATGTTTTTGGAAAGATTTTTCTTCTGGCAGGACTTGACTAACTCGATAAAAGATTAATGCAAGAAGCCTGTTGTCTTAGACTATTCCAGCTGTATCTGGTGGTCAGACCTCTCTGCAGAGTTGACCGGGGTTTTATTTGGAGCAGATCAATTTTTAAGTTGCAATCTTTATTTCATAAAGTATGTCTGTGAGGCTCATGTAGTTCTTTGGTTCACTCTCACCAGAATGGCTCATCATCCTGGCATCCCTCCTGGCACTGGCTCTGATTCTTGCTGTTTGCATTGCTGTCAACAGTAGGAGAAGGTAAGAGGGAACCCCTTCAGCTTTCCACTTTGAGGGGTGCTGTAACTGGGCTTTATATCTGTGATCTGATTGTAGCCTTGGCACCCTGGGGCTTGTTAGACATACAGGGTTTCCAGCCTGGTACCAGACTTCCTGCATCAGAGCTTGTACTTTAACTAGATCCCGGGGAGTCCTGTGAAAGTCATAGCTTAAGAAGCCTTTCTCTGCCCCATGCTTCAGAGAAATAAAACACCACAGTCCCTCCTTTTAAACAGTGGTTGAATCCTACTGTTCTTAAATTTTCTGTGGTTAAACCTATGGTGACTATCTGATAAAAGTTATGAAATATGTCACTGGGAAGTCATATAAAGTATATATTCAGCCATTGGCTCATTAAACAAGCATTTACTAAGTTCCTTCATGATTCACAAAATGCTGTATAACAAATTAAGAATTGGTCTTCTTCCTTTGACCACTGAAAGCTTATAGAACCTTCTAGAATCTTTGCCCAAACTTGGCATGGGTCTTCTGTTTTGTTGTTTGTTTCTCTATAAGGATGTTATTTTGTGTTTTCTGAAAGTTTCAGTTGAAGGGATTAAGGGCGTGGCCTAGGAAAGTCTTTATCACAGTGAAGTCTATGAAGCAATGATGAAATTTCCTAGGCAAGAGAATATGTTCAGCACCACAGAACGGGCAAATGGGCTCCTCACATCCCTGAAGCCCTCTCCTCCATCTTAACAAAGGCTCGGGATTCGGAAAGTTATTTAAGTAATGTATATATTTAATTAATTTATAACTAGCCTCCCACTAGAATGCTACCCAAGGTGCAATGCAGAATCATAGTTACTCTAGCAACAGGAGATGTGAACTTTAATCCAGATACTCCAAATAAAATCTAAGTCTACATTCCTTCCCAGACACTTGAAAGATTCATTGTATTTTTTCCCCAAGTGTCTGCTGCAGACATTAAGCTTTTCGTAAATATCCTTTGTGATTGCCTCATGGAAGGTTAGTCTTCTTGCTAACCTGGCTTGCCTTTGCAGTGTCTCTAAATCATCTTACAGCCTCCTCCCAAATACCTCAGATTCTGAGAAGTCTGGAAAGAATTTTACACTTCATTGTTGTTGTTGTTGTTGTTGTTGAGAAGTAATAAGCAACTATTTCCAGTGCCCAGCACAGTCTTTGTAGGCTTTCTCATCATCTGCAGAAACCAAGTAATGCTTTTTCACTGTGCTTGGAGCTAATTAAAATGCTCACTCAAGTCACAGCGTTGCTACCCACATACTTGAGAGAATAACGAAAATATTAGTCATGAGCACTGACCACATACAGAATCAAAACCGGGGGAAATCTAAGAGATCTCCTCTGGGCTCCTATGACTAGATAGGAACAGGTTTATTTTTAGTTCAACTTAAATATGTAAGTTGGGGAAGCCCTTCAAAGAGGTTTTATTCTTCCTCTTGGTTTCCTTGTTTTCTCTTGGATTATTTTTGCTCAATTAAATACGAATTTCCTTTTGTTTGGAATCAGCCTTTGATTCCAAACCCTAGAATGTATCACGTATACAGTCCACAAGCTTTGCAGATGTCACCATGGAGATGTCCCCGACGCTGTTGATGTGGGAGGCCCTCCCCAAGTATCTCAGCTGTCCCTGAGAGCAGTTAGAGTCTGCACATTGTGGCATCTTATCCCACACGGTTCCCGGTCTCCTCAGCAGGAGAGAAAAGCCCTCCTGCCCTCTCCTCCTCTTGTCTCCAGGCCAGCCATCACCCTAGCAACAGGCAAACAGGGACAGGCAGAATCTGGCTAAACCAGCCTCTCACCGGGAAAGCAGCTTCATGGACGCCATAAATTACTGTGTCCTGATTTGATAATTGAAAACAGATTTGCCACACTGCTGAAGGGTGGTTAACGGCCGCACAGGCCCCGTAATGTGTGTTGTCTTCCTAAAGCTAATAGCCCATCTCTAATCCTGTTAGGAGGCAGGAGCCTTTCTGCTTTGAGCACTGCATTTAAGAGAGATTTGGAACCCTATTTTCATCAAAGAAAGTTGGGTGGAAAATGAAGCCTCCAGAGGGGATTCATTTATTCGACAGCATCCTTTGCAGGCTTCTATGGCTGTTAGCCCTGATGAGGAATGAAGAGAAAATGATGACCTTGTCTCTTCTTTAAAACAGTCTTGAGGCTCATGTACTGGGGCCTCAGACCTACTGAGAGCTGGGAAGATGGCTCAGTTAGAAATGTATTGCTGAGCACAAGTGAGGGCCTGAGCTTCATGCCCCAGAACCTACATAAAAAGCTGCTCATAGTATGGGAGCTAACAACTCCAGCACTGGGGAGGCAGATCCAAGAGTCTCTCCCTGGAGCTTGCTAGACAGTTAGTCTAGCCAAATTGGTAAGCTCCAGGTTCAGTGACTCAGGAAGACATCCAACATCATTGACCTTTGGCCTCCACACTCATGTGCACACACAACACACAGACACATACACACACACACACACACACCTGTACACACACACACACACACACACACACACATCCTACCAATGCCATCCAGCTGCTATCAAGGACATCCTTGGTGCTCAATGCATCAGCCACAGATACTAACACCCAAGGTCCATGGCAAAGTTCACTGAGAGTCACAGCATCTTAAAGGTGCTGATGGGGAGGGGGATCAGAGAGGTGGCTTAGAAGTTATGAGCACTGGCTCTGGACCTCTGTACTCTGCAGGCACCAGGCACATATGTGGTACACATACATACACACAGGCAAAGCACTCATGCACATAAAATAATAAACAAAACCATTTTTTAGGAAAGATACTGATGGTGGGGGTTTCACAATTTCCTTAACTTTTCCCACCACTAACATGATCCATACCAGCTTTCCCTGCTGCCCTGCATGAAACCAGGGCCCTTGAATTACAGCTTTCTGTACTTTCTCTGCTCCCTGTAAGGGCAAGTTGCATCAGGAGCCAGTTGGGTTGGTAGATATTGGATGGGGCTCAATAGCAGCAGCCTTTAGGTGCCTTCCCCTTGAAGAATTTCCATGATGTGTCCAGAGAGGAGAAAAGCCACAGGACCTTGCCAAAGAAGGCTTCTGAACTCAGGACTGCTCTTGAAAGATTCTGTGCTGGCTGTGCAGAACCAGCCTCATCAGCCTTCTCTTCATGAGAATAATGGTCTTCTTCAGGAACCTCTCCTTAGTAACAAGTCTCCATGATTTGGCAAGCTTTGCCTTGTGTTCTACAGTGCTCACGCTCCTTGTGATCTTTGTGAGCTGTGCTCGCCTGAACTGGTTCTGCAGCCTAATGCCATCCATGAGACATCCTCCAGGGATGGCCGTCTCCATGCCCACTGTCTAATCTACAACCATAGCCACTTTAGACTCATTCTACCGCAGAAGTAAGAAGTTTCCCCCTCAGGCAAGATGGTTGTTTAGAAACGAAGTGAGTCGAAGGAAGGGAAGGGCATATCATAGCACAGGTCTTGAGGCACTCAGGCTGCCATCAATAGAGAAGAGAGCGGCATGACAACATTTGGTTGGGCGCTTCGAGGCAGCTGGAGAATTCATCATAAGGATGACTTTAGTTAAAATAAATTTTAAGAAGTGAATTTTAAGTTATGCTTATTTTAAATTTGACTGCATGTAAGACTGGGTGGGCATGGTGGTACACACCTGGAATCCTAGCAAGCTGAAGCTGGAGGACTGTAAGTTTGAAACCAGCCTTGTCTCAAAACAAACAAGTCAAACAAATAAGCAAATAAATAAATAGCCACACGTGGCTGGTGGCTACTTTATTAAATGGCACAGTTCTAATACACCGCAAAAAGTATTCATAAACATCTGAATGGATTTTTAGATAGAAAAGCCATAAAACCCATTACCAAGTTATTTGTCTAAGTTGAGATAAATTCCAGGATGCTCTAGAAGTAAGTGTAAGAGCTAGTCAGTAATAAGCCTGAGCTAATGGCAAAGCAGTTATAATTAATATAAGCCTCTGTGTGTTTACTTGGGTCTGAGCAGCTGCAGACCGGGTGGGAGACAGGAAAACTTCCAACAATGTTATATAAATTCAGTGCCCCACTGCTTTGCCCACCATTTCCAGGGCTGGCTTGCTCCCTCTCCTGTGTTTACCAAGTGCTCTATAAGTTCTTGCAATTCAAAGGATGCAATGAATTTTTGTGAAGACCTCTGATCTCTAAGCCATGACTATAAGGACACCAGCTACAGTGTGGCATAAGACACCACTCTTTGATTCAGCCTGTGGCTTACAGAGCCTCTTCAGCACCCATCTTCTCTGCTGAGCCCTATAACTGAGAAGAATGAAAAAAAATAACAGTCTTTTGAAAGTGCTCATTAAATGCCCAAAGCCCCCCAGGACTGCACTGTTTCTTAGGATAAGCCTGAGTAACCATCCTGAAAAACCTTAGGCAGGTAGTAGAGACAGAAATCTAGAGGGCTGTGGGTCAAAACAGTGTGCTTGCCTACACAGCTTCTGTTACTTGCCTTCAAATCAGTTTTTTCCTTTAGAGCACTGATTCTCAACCTATGGGTTGTGACCCCTTTGGGAGTTAAACAACCCTTTCTCAGGGGTCACCTAAAACCAACTGCATATCGGATATTTACATTTCCATCATATTTTATTAAGATTCATAGCAATAGCAAAATTACAGTTACCAAGTAGCAACAAAAATAATTTTATGGTTGGGGTCACCACAATACAAGGAACTGTATGAAAGGGTTGCAGCATCAGGAAGGTTGAGGACCACTGATTTAGAATAACAACATTAATCTGGTCCTGCCTGCATGCACAGGTGTATTTTTATAGTGACAGAGCATTTCCCTTTGTTTTTCATTCTACCTCTCAACTCTCTGGTTAATAAGCAAGAGAGACTTAGTTAAGTTAGGCGACTTTCCTCTGAGAACACAGGCTATGCCACCCGAGTTTGGAATCATACAGCAGTGAGCTCCAGCCTTTGAGCCATCTTACCAGTGCATAGAGGAAGGCAGGTACTGGGCTTGGATAGTTAGGGTCAGAGCCTGGTCCCTAGCAGCTCTAGCAGCGAACTTACCTGCCCATTCCCAAAGGCCAGTTAAACAAGCAAGGCACCATGTAAAGCAGAGAAAGGAGAGGTAGTCAACATCAGGAAGAGGAACAAATAAAGCCATCCCCCCCTCCCCCACGTCCCCCGACCATCTTCAGGTCCATCTTCAGAGTTCAGACATGAGGTTAAGGTTTAAATAGAGGGCAAGAGGTATGGACAGCTAAGTGACTCTGGTGAAGACATGATCCACCTATCCTTGACCCAGCATTGTCTTGGCTTTAGGCTGTCCTGCACGGCAGTTGTTACAACTTATAAGGACTATGTGAAGTCCCTATCTCAAAGACAAGGCTGACTCCAAGATTTAGCCTTTTTCTTCCCCCAAGTATGAGATTCTTAGGGAAATTCTAGTTTCCTGGGGTCCCTTGTTTCAACAGTCTGATAGCCAAAAGGAGGGGCACAAAGGTCTCTACAGGATGTCGTCCTCCCTGTCAGGGCTCTCATTACAGAGAATGCAGCTGAAGAAACCACCAGAATTACTACCACGTGGTCTTCATCCTATAAACAACCACACCACAGCCAGCACTTCCTGAATGCTTACTATATTCCAGGTTCTTTCCTGATTACCCCAGGCTTTGTTTTGTTCAATGCACATTATTCATAAAGCGGTAAACAGCAACAGTAGACTGACGATTGAGTCCCCTCTGTTTGAAGCACTTGTCCCCATCCTGTGAGCTGGTAGTCCTCACAGGGCATGAACCGAGGTTCAGAGAAGTCAAATGAGCTGCTTCAGGCCACACAGCTTTAAGATCTCAATATGGAGCCTTCTGAAGCCCTTCACCATGTGCCCCGCTATCTCTGTGGACCTCACCTACGTGCCCAGCCCTCATCCATTTGTTTCACAGTCGGAACATCTTTCTTTCCACCCTTCCCCACACCTATGCAGGAAGATACAGGATCTGCTTCCTGTTGAGGCAGTATATTTTCCACTTCCCTAAACAGGAGATTAAAGTTTATGGCCTTGGCAGTCTTACAGGGAAGAGCCCGTGATCACAAATAATAGACGTTTTGACTCTAGACCACGAAATATCCAGCAGCAAAGAGAAGTGTTCCAACTTCGTTCTATTTCCAAATCTTCGGCACTGGCAAGGCCAGGCAGAGCCCAGCCTTTTCAGTCCGAAGTCCAACATTTGAATATGGACTCGGTCATTCTTACTTCTTCTGTGACCTCAAGCAAGCCCCTCGAGTGCTCTGGACCTCAGTCCCCACTGCTGCAAAATGGGACAGATAGCCGCTTTAACAAGGGTTATAGCCAATGGCTTGTACTTTGCCTGGAATTGACCACCCATTTAATAAGTGCTCATCTGTTTTCCCTCGTCACAATTGGGAAGCTACAAAACTTTGCTTCCATTAGCCGAATCTAACTGCTCTGTGCACAGCAGTGACCAGGTTACAACAAAGAGGAAGCTTTGAATCAGGCTGTGTGGGGCCAGGCTGTGCTATCAGCATCACAAGGGCAAGGTCAGAGTCATACTTTTCCATAGAAGTCCTTCTCCGGCCTGAGAATCTTGAGTAACACTACTAAGAAACCTTATAGGCAACCAATGGTTTTCCTTACGTTGGCATTAAATGGCCTATATCAGGACTATGAGATAGTTAACCAACCTTAGGGGACAAAAATCAATATGGCCTTATCCTTCTGGAGCAGTGTTGGTTTCTTACTCTCTGTACGTGTTGTAATAATACTGACAAGGCAATGAGGTGTTGGCAGAAAGAGGAAGTAGCGGAACTTTCTTGAATACACAGATAAAAATGATTTATGATCACAGTCGTCATAGTTTATCTGAGGCCGTGGAACTTTAATGCTTCAGAGGCAAACATTTGCACTGCACAGTACAGAGGAAGGAGAATCTGGACTCCACAGTCAGACAGATCAAGATTTGAATACTGACTCTTTGCTTGTTGACTAACTTAGAAGACTGTTGGATTTTCAGACCCCCAAGAATGTCTTCAACTATAAAGGGGATGGGATAGAATAATAGCTTAGGGTTTCTAGAGTCCTGATTCTCAAAGCTGACTGTAGCAGAAGCCTCCACAGTGTGGTGGTTTGTTTTTTGATCCAGTACCATGGACTGAACCTAGAGCATCATGCATGCTAGGCAAGTACTCTACCACTGAGCTATATATCCCCAGACTTCTTTACCTTCCTATTTTATGACTGGGTTTCATTGAGTTATCCAGGTTGGTCTTAAACTCATTTTGTAGTCCAGGAAGGCCTTGAACTTGTGATCCTCCTGTCTCAGCCTCCAGAGTAACTGCAATTATAGTCTGTTAAACCCCAGATCCTGGGTCCCACTGCTTTCTGATGTCTTCTTTAGTAAGCAATAAAGTTGATAATTTCCATGTCTGAGAAGTCCCCAGGTGCTTCTGCTGCTAGACTGGGGACCTCACTTTAAGAAGTGCTGGTGTCAGCTGGGCAGTGGTAGCACACACCTTTAATTCCAGCACTTGGGAGGCATAAGCAGGCAGAACTCTGTGAGTTCAAGACCAGCCTGGTCTCCAGAGAGAGTTCTAGGATAGGACAGGAGTACACAGAGAAACCCTGTCTCCAAACAAACAAACAAACAAATGCTGGTGTTAAGAGTTAGGAAGGCCAAGTAGAAAAGGCACCATGCTCAGTGCTTAGCACGTAGGAAGACAATGTTAAATTGTCCTGATGATCAAGACGCTATCCCCAGTGGTGTCAGTCATGACGATGATGGTTGGTGGGTTGATTGATTGTGCACCTTTTCTCAGATGATGTTTTTAAAAATCAACAGATGTGGGCAGAAGAAGAAGCTAGTGATCAACAGTGGCAACGGGAAGGTGGAGGACAGGAAGCCAAGCGAGCTCAACGGGGAGGCCAGCAAGTCTCAGGAAATGGTGCATTTGGTGAACAAGGAACCATCAGAGACTCCAGACCAGTGTATGACCGCTGACGAGACCCGGAATCTGCAGAATGTGGACATGAAGATCGGGGTGTAGTGCCGACACCATTAACTTGGAAAGACACCAAAATTGAAGACATGTCATCACTGGGAGCTGGGACCCTTAACAGATGCAATGTGCTACTGATTATTTTTTATTGGGGATAGTTTTAGCTTAAATTTTTCTATTCCTTTTACTTTTTTTAAAGTCCGTTCCAATTTTTCAAAATAGCATTGCTTTCTGAAATGAGGGCCCAAAGAACACTCCATTAAGAATTTGACTTTTCCAGTTCCTTCCTAGAGGTCTTGCATCCCCAGGGTATGCTATGGATGGCTTCCAGCAAATGCATATTCTTGGTCCCTATTGAACTTTTTCCCTACCCTAAGTCCCAGGTAACAGCCACCAGCTAGGGACTTTCCCCAGGGCTTAGAGGAATTGATCTCTGGGAGGATATTTGAATGGGTCCATATTTCCTCTCCAGCAGTCCAGTCCTTGGGCATTGCTTTCCAGTGGGGTGGGAGATCAGGTGTACTGGTTACACACCCTTTTTATAGACTCCCCTCTACTGGAAAATTTTCAGATGCTTCTGAGAGATCCCCAAAGGGTGACGCTATTTATCTGTAGTAAGCTATTTATCTTTGTTTTTGAAATATCAAACCCTGGAGGTCCTTTGTTCAGTATGACTTTTTTTTTTTTTAGTTTACTTTGTCAGAAGCATAACAGGGTATAAGTTGATTCATAATAAACACCTGTCCATCTTCCATCTTGACCTATTGCGCTGTGGTCCTTCAGTTTCTGAACCACGAGTCTTGAGTCCTCGTGGCACAGGATGACCCTAGAATGGTCCTCCTAAACCTGGTTAGAGCACCTGTGCCAGACTCGGATTCACCCAGTGGAATCTCATAGAAGATCAAGGAAGGAAACACTGTTTTGTATCCAGGGCTATCAAAAGAGTGTCTCTCCTACTCTGGAATCAGAATTGTGAGTAGGAAAGATTCAGTCCCTTCTGTGCTTTGGTGGGCACTCTTTTCTCTTTCTTAAAGGGGACTTTAAGTTTCTGTGTCCAACAGTTTTTAGGGTCCTATTTCAGAGAACCTGATCCTATAGTGATTTCACACAAGAGTATGGTGGGGACTTGTGGCACCTTATAATAAAAGGAGAAGCCAACAGAAACTCAAGTGTAGACAGTGTGCAGTAGATTGGCATAAGGAAGATGTGGTATACAACCCATCCCACTATTTCCATGGATGTGTTTGTTGACATTTTCACAAACCAGTTGGCACTCAGAATGATTTGCTTGGGAATCCCCCAAAAAGCCATAGGGCTGTCCACTACTGGAATCTTATCACCGGATAAGCAGCTTTATGATTTAGCAAAGGGAGAATGGCATTACCCTCCAGCCTCATATTTTTTTTTACATACTGGGTAAGTGTTTGGTGGCATTTATTCATCTGCCAGAATGTCCCATTGCTCCTGGATCTTCCCAGGTTACTTGTAGAAGAAATTAAATCTATAAAGTAAGGCTTCCTGTAAAATGAGACTTCCTTCCTAAGGCTCCCATGATGTTACTGTTGACTAAATTTATATGTTTAATATTTTTTTCAAATAAAAAATAAACAAGAGAAAAATCTCCGCCTAACTCAGATTTGAGTTTCTATCAAGAGTGGATTCAGGCTTTATTTAAAGGAGATGCACAGACTTTCCATACTCATGCCCAGCCTCAGCTCTTCCTATACACCTTTCAGCCTCCCTCCTTCCCTGCTCACCTCTCCCCCAATGCCATAGCTTCCACAAACTTCCTTTCTCTTCCTCTGTAAATGCTATTAGTCAGTTCTGTATTTAGATGCCTAGTTTTCTTTTTCTTTTCCAGTTGAAATAGACATTAGGTGATTCTTTGTTTTTCTCCACTAGTGTTAGAATGTCCCCTGTCCTTACAGCTGTCCTGGCCTACCACACCCACAACAGAATCACTGGGGCTCTTTAACCTGTATGCAGCAAGCCACTCTAGGATTGGATATAAACGGGCTCTTCCAAGCTCTCCTTGATCCCTAGATCCCCTTTGGAGGCACAAGGAGATCATATAAGTCTCAGGGCCAGAGATGATTCTCTACCCATTCTAGACATGACCACCAGTTGGGTTAGGGTAGGGTATTGCTTACCAAGATGGTTATGGTTCTGGGAGCATAATTTGACTTTGTGTTATTCCTACCAATGACTTGCTAAGTGATACAGGCTAAGTCATTGAACTGGGAGCTTGTTACTACAAATAAGGGGCAGGCATTTAGTGATTTTTATAAAGTAATATGAACACTTCAGATGCCATTTTTACCAGCGATTGTAAATCTCTCATGTATCCTGAAGGCTTTCTTTCAATTAGCCTTGGGTAAAAATCAAATGAGGCAAAAGATACCTTCACATCTGTATTTTGTAGGTTCTAGCTAGATAAGATGGATGTTTCCAGATCCTTAAAAAAAAAAAAAAAAAGCTTTACATTGACATCCATAACACCAAGAACTGGCTTGTTAGAGCTAACATCCATTCAAGACTGTTGTAACAAAGTAGAAGAAAGAGTAAGTGGAAAAGTAAAATGGTCAGAAGAACAGGAATCAACCACTCTTACATACTATGTCTTTGTGTGAATCTTCTGTAGTGATTTTTCAGTCATAGCCTTATGTATGTACGATGACTTTTGCTATTGTTCCTTTGATTTTTCAGAGACCACCCTTCCTTTCTCTGGTTTTTGTATATTTATTGACTGACCAATAATAATGAGAAAAGCATGATGTGTATATTACACAATTGAAAATGTACTGGTAAACATTAAAAGGTCATAAGAAATGGAACCCACAATCTCTGATGTGAGGGGCCTGGGAAGTGGAGAGGAGCAGATAGTGATTATCCGGATGGCTGTCTGAGTAATATGGAAGAAGTCAGAGGTTTCTGAGGTGGTTGGAGTCATGTTCCTTCCCCCCCCTCCCCCGCATGTGTATAGAAAAAACATGCAGGAGTGGACATATATTTGGAAGCCTGAGGTTGATGTCAAGGTCATCCCTGATGGCTCTTCCACCTTATTCATTGAGGCAGGGTCTTTAAATCAAACCCAAAGTTCTCCAATATAGCTAGTCTTGCTAGCCAACTTGCTCTGGGGTTTCAGGTGAACCACTATGCCCACCAACATTTTATATGGGTTCTGGGGATCTGATCTCAAGTCTTTATACATGTGGTGTAAATATTTTAACCTCTGAGTCATTTCCCCAGGCCTAGAACTTTTGATTATCCTGCCTCTACCCCCGCCCCCGCAAGTGCTGGGATTACAGTGATGTACCACCACACCAGGTTTCCTCCTTTCTTTTTCTTAAAGAAAGAAACAACAACAATAAACAAGCATCTAGGTGAGCTTCCATCACTTAAAATTAGTGTTGAGGAAAAGCTTGACCCCATAAGAGATCTATTGTTCAGAATCATGTTAAGCAAGTCAGATGCTGTGAAGTGTGACTTCCTAAAATACCCAGAGCTGCCTTTGGGCTCTCAGTTTAAGAGAGTAGTGGATATACTTCCATTCCATCCACCATGACAGCTTCTTGACCACAACGGCAGTGAGACTGTAGCTCAGTTGAGAGAGTACTTGCTTGGCACACACAAGGGCCTGGGTTCCATTCCCAACACTACACATATTGGTATAGTGGGAAAGATCTGTAATCCTGGCATTTGGAAGGTAGAGGCAGTGAGATCAGAAGTTCAAGGCCATTCTTGGACACACATTGAAAATGCTGGTCCAGCTAGGGTACAGGAGACCCTTTCTTAAACAAAAGGGCAGTATAGAAATGAAGAGCTATTCGCAAAAGGAGCTTGTAAGAGGAAGTGGCAACAACAGTACTCTGAAGTTGGAAAATGGTGGTTAATTGGTAACTGGTTGAAAAATTTGGAAGTGTTCAACCCTAATCAATTGTGGGGAAAGTTGAGAAATAATCGAACTTGTGGGCTGATGCCGCAGAGGCTCAGAAACTGGCTAGCTATCCCGCAAATGATGAGGAAGGTGGATGAGCTTCAAGTTCTTGTAAAAAGCAGGCGGGACCCCGGCCCCTCCCCTCCCCTCCCCTCCTCCATGCAGTCCAGTTTATTGTCCTTTCACAGTCCCCACAGAGAAGCAGAATTCTAGTCTCTGGAGAGGGTAAAATAGTTAAGGGCAACAAGGGAGACACAGTTGGCAATATAAATCATACACACACACACACACACACACACACACACACACACATACACACACTGAAGCTGTGCATATGGAAATGTTCAAATTCCCTGGTCTTCTCCCTCTCCTTGGTTCCCAGAACACTGGCAGAGAGTCCTGCTTCCTTCTAGAAGTTTCACCTTTCTAGGGAATTTTATAAGCCTGGAAAAAAGTCTGAAGATACTAATATGATAGTGCCCCCAAAGAAACAGGTAGGGGCATTCAGTAAGGTTCAAGTCTCAGACCCCATCAGGCACTCAGCTTTCTATGCCTTGCTCTGCACACTGAGAGATGGAGGTACTAAGCCCTTGCAGAAAGCACCTAGCACCAAACACAAGGACCAGAGCAAATAAGATAAAGAAAACCACTTGGAAGAGATAGAAACAGTTCACGGAGAAGAAATAAAACAAATAAACTAAATCCATCATTGGTAGCCACAGTAAGAGAAGAGGCGAGGAAGGGAAGAGAGAACATTCGGGTAAGAAGGGACACTCACAGTGTATCTCAAATGGAGCTTTCAAAGACTCCAATGTGGGGGTTGGGGAATTTAGCTCAGTGGTAGAGCACTGAGGTTCGGTCCTCAGCTCCAGCGGGGGCGGGCGGGGTGCCGGGGGACACCTTCAATGTGAAAGGACAGAGTTTTAAAATAAGCCCAAGAGAAGGTTTGTAAGATAAAGTTCCAGAAATATCATTGCAAGGGCAATGACAAATAAATGGAGCAAAGAGATATACATCACAAAAACTGAGCTCTGGCGGGAATCTGACGTGAAAATCACAAAAGACACAGAAAGAGAAAACCGTGGCAGTGGAGAGGAGAGAGAATGTGAAAAACAAAACAAGAAAATGTCCCAGAATTTATGGTTACAAAAATCTGATTAAGGACCAGATGAATGTTTCATAAAATAGACAAAACCAAAACTATATCAAGTCATTGTCTTAGAAATTCTTAACGTTTTGGGGGAAGAGATGATCCTGTATTTTCTAGGAAGAAAAAGTGGGCCTTACATAGAGAACCAAGAGTCAAACTAGGGCATGGGCATGATACTGGGGAGCTGGATAAGACAGTGTGCACCCAGAATCCCAGCTTTCAGGAGTCAAAGGTAGATGGGAAGATCTCACATGTGACAGGCCAGTCTGGGCTCCATGGAAAGGCCCTTTCTCAAAAATCAAATCAAACAAACGAACACAAAAGAATCACGATACAATCAGAGTTCTCACTCTTCGTTTTGGAAGAAAGAAGGCCAAGAGACATGGTGGAATAAAAGTTCCCTGCCCAGGGGAAGTTTCCCAGATGGGGTGTGCCTCAAAAGACCTTCCTAGAGACTTGGATATTTCCAAAATAATCTGTGGTCCTCAGACCACACTGAGCCTGGCTGAGTAGTAAGTATCAGTGTCCTTGTAGAACCGTCATCAAATCAAGGGCACCTAGCATTGTAAAAGTAATTGTAGGCCTTCAAGAATACAAAATTGGAACTTTTCACTTTAACTAAATGAACCTCGTGAAGGCGCTTTGTTTAGCATGAGCTAAATTAAACTCATTTAACTATACTTAAAGAAAAATTCGAGGGAATTGTTTCCAGGCTAGACTTGCAACTAAGCTGAGATACAAATTAAGGGTAAAAAGAGAATGGAGATATTTTAGATATGCACAACATCCAAGCCCATTCACTCACACTTAGGCAACACCCAGCGGGTACATTCTACCTAAAATAAGTGTTACCAAGAAAGGGAAAGATGTGAGGTTGAAGAAATAAAGAGAATTCTTAAAATGGTGGAGGGAGATCCCAGGGGAAGATAGTCCATCCAATCTAGGGGTAAATCAGTCCAAATTGGAGAATGGACTAAAAATGGAAAGAATACATGTTTTGCCTCTGTTGACTCATAATTAAAAAGGAATTCACGTTTTGGTTGTATCAGCTAGCTGTTAATGCAGTAAAGATGAGCTCCAAAATTAGATGCTTAAAATAAATGTTTGCTATTCCTCCCAAGTCTACAGGTTGATTCAGTGCATCTGCTGATCAGGGCTGGCTCGGTTGACTCATTCATGTTTATGTTGTTGATAAACTGCTCAGAGAGAAACTGCCTGATCTAGGATCACTTCATCTTGGATGCCAAGAGTTTATTTCCATATGCCTCTTGCATGCTACCAGCTGGCTTGTGTAGACCTGGCAGAGACCTAAGAAGAAAACGGATGCTTACATAGATAGCTCCTGGTGGCCAAAGCCCAGAACTAGCTTTCTATGATTCCACCATATTGTATTGGCCAAAGCCAAACCCAAGAGTAGCTCAGATTTAAAGAAAAAAAAAAAGGTTCTATCTCCCAGTTGGGAAAAGAAACAAAGACACCTTCCAAAGGAAACTAGGAAGAGACCAATTACAAGAGCTTTTAGTGTCATCAGTTTACAGTAGGTATGTTGAAAGATTTTCATGGCCCAAAGGTAACTCTCATGTTTATGTTTATGTTTATGTTTAAGAAACTTTGGGCCATGATGGCAATAGCATTAGCATGGAAAACCATGAACACCTTCATAAATGCCATGCTATTGGAAAAGGAAGGAGCAGGCATGTGCAAGTATGTGTGTTTGGGAGGGTGCCCAGAGCATCAAAAAGAGCATGAGCTTTGGAGTCAGGATTAAATGTTGGGTTTTAATATTGATTCTCTCACCTAATTAGTACAACCTGCTCACATGTTTTAAATAACTGGAGTCTTAGTTTATCATCTGCGATAAAGGGGTAAGCAGGAAAACTGTCATAGGGTTACTCTTGTTAGCCAAGGTACTTTGTGTTGCCTGGTGTGATATAGGCTCTCAAAAGTGTTAATTCCAGGGCTGGGAAGATGGCTCAGTCAATGAAACACTTGCTGTACAGGCACAAGGACTTGACTCCTCTTCTCCAGCATCCACGCAAATAGACAAGTATGGTGGTGGCACTAGGTCTGTGACCCCAGGACTGGCAGATCTCTGGAGCTCATTGGCCAGCCAGCCTAGCTTAATACACCAGTTCCAGATTCTGTGAAAGAACCCGTCTCAGAATGAAGGTAGAGAACAAGCAGGGGTGTCCAGAACATTTGACATCTACCTCTGGTCTCCTCCACACACAGGGACACATATCCATAGAAATACATTCATACAGTACAAACACACATGCACACACACACACACACCCCACACACATGCAAATTCCTACCTGCCATGTCCACATATACATGTATACATAGGTATTTCCTTTCCCTGTCCCTTCCAATTTTCTGACCTCTGATCCTAATTGTGTGGTTATTAACTTAGGGTGACTATATCCAGATTATTTCAGGATCCGAGGCACCTTGTGAGGGAAGCTCATTGATTTTCACAGACGAGCTTTTGTTTTCAAAGCAAGACCTAAGCGCAAAGAGTCACCAAAGCAAACAGCTGGCATCCTTGATGTAATATTGGCTACCCAAGATGTGGCTACACATTAACCAAAATTGGGCACCCACCCATGGCTTTGATGTCATCCTCAGGAAGTTGTCTCACCCCACCTTTACTCAGATTGAGCACACCCCCCCTCCCTAGCAGCACCTTGACCTTGTCCACATGTTGCTGATGTAGTTCAATTCCATTCATTTCCCCATTGCTCTATCTCTTCTACCATGGCAGACCTCTTGAGAACAGGTTCTGTGTTTTGTCCCTCCAAGTGGTGACAAAAGTCCCAACTCAATTATGGCCTAAAAAGTTACTATTGCCGGGCGTTGGTGGCGCACGTCTTTAATCCCAGCACTCGGGAGGCAGAGCCAGGCGGATCTCTGTGAGTTCGAGGCGAGCCTGGGCTACCAAGTGAGCTCCAGGAAAGGCGCAAAGCTACACAGAGAAACCCTGTCTCGAAAAACCAAAAAAAAAAAAAAGTTACTATTTACTACTGATCACTTATGGATGTCTGTGTTTATGCATTCAACTAGCGAGGAAGGAATTCTTATCCCATTTTCAATGGATGAATCAGCTAGGAACACGGAGAAATACACTGTAGTCTGCAAACCACCCAAGTAGAAAGTGGTAGAGTTACGATGGGGCTCTGATTTCCCATGTCTTATTGCTTCTTGTCATAAGTGTGCTAAGTTGAATTTGTTTACATTAAGAGATCATCTCCAAACCCTGGGAGCCAGGCCAGCACTCTTGAGCTCTCTGTGCTTAATGGGGTCAAAAGAGTCTTCCAAAAGCTGCTAGGAAGGGATGGGAGTAAGCGAAGAGATGTGCCGTGTAGGCTATATTGACAAAGGAGTTTATTTACAAACCCATAAAGGACCTCACAGACGCTGCATTTATTGGAAGGAGAAGGATCAGGTCATGTGGAAGTGTAGGGAGTTGTGCCATGATGGCCCACGCAAAAGGTCATGGAAGAAGGAAGTCTGATCCAGTGCCCTGGCCTCAGGCTCCATTCCTTGCCTATGCTGACATCTGGTCTTCAACACCAGTAGTTTGTTTGCTTGTTAGGGCTCCCCACCTCCCGCCCCCTCCATGCCACCCCCCTAGGCTTGCAGACTGCTGACTTCATCGTGTGGTGACTACTGTTTTCCAGCACTCACATCCAAACCACTTCCTCCGTCCTCACCCCCCGAGGAGAAATGGCAAAGACTCCAGGAAAGGCAGCTAACATTGGTTCAAACACAATAGTCTTTAAAATTAGACTCTCAGTTCAAACTCAACTTCGGCATTCTTTTGTTTACTTGTGTGTATCTTAATTCATTTAGCAACTCTGTGCCTTGGTTTTTCTTATCTATAAGACGAGGATAATCACTTCTATCAGAAAGACATCCGGGAAATTAAATGAAATAAGATGATGGAATTTGGTAAATGCACAAGGCTTTTCTGCTCCTCCTCATTCCTGGCAGTTTCAACACCATTTTTGTGTGATACATAGTAGGGAACTGGATAGAACATGAATCATCATTGGAAGGGAAGTCAAGGACGTTCCCAGAGTCTTCTGAACTTCTCTTAAGGCCTTCTAAGAACGGAACTGCTGAAACCCTAGTTCTCTCACTGAGATTCAAATAGCCATCAGAGAGGAAAGGGGGACCCACCCTCCTGTTTTGAAGTGTTGAGGTCGGCAGATTTGCTGCTGTCGGAGGAGGGAATGAGTACCCCTTTCCAGGGTCCTGCCTCAGCAGCGCCTAGGCAGACAACTTGAAACTCATCTGCCCAGAAGTGGAGAGATAGGTTTGGGGCAGTGGAAGGCAAATCAGAATGCTCCTGAAGTCACTGGGGTTCTGTCAGAGCTTTGCTTTCTACTTTCTCCTCTGTCACTTGAAGTCTACCCAAGAACTGAAGAGAGAATTGCCAGGAAAAGCTGTCAGAAAGATAAAAAGGAAAGCTCGAAAAGAAGAGCGAGTGGGACTTTACCAGTTTTTCAGGAGTGATTGGCTAACAGCTGTTTGTTGTCTCATCTGAGAACACAGTAGCTACATAAATAATAATAGCTCTAAAGCAATCCCATGAGTCGAGTTGACAATATGAATTTCCAGGGCAGGTGGATTAGCCACTCTTGGCTTCTCTTCTAAACCTTTGAAGCCTGGGTTTGGGGACCACTGAAACTCAGAAATACAAAGTCTAGTCTGAGCTGCAAAGCCATTGGCAATGCTGGGATCTCTCTTTGTGTAAAACCAAGCTAGAATCTCACTGAATGAGCACAGAATCCCTGACACCTGCAGCCATGAACTTTCTAGAAACTTGTCCTTTTCTTTTCGGCCATCTTGTTGGCTATCTCTGGCCTGTTGATAATGTGCCCCCTAGTGGATTTCTCAGAAACCTCTTTTTTTTAAATCTATTTGGAAGTTGAATTCTGCTACATGACTTTAATCCTTGAATCCTCAAGGCAAATCCACAAAGACAAAAGAGAGTGGGGGGGTGGGTAGTGGGGGTCTTTTCACTAAAGGCTTGTGTGGAGGAGCAGTGTTGCTGGATAGTCTGGGTGGAAAAAAGTCGGAGTACAATTAATGATCCATGTTCTGACTTAATCAGCATCTTGTGCTTTGAAAAAGTTTCACAGATCATGGGGGAAACAGTAAGTTGCAATGTGACTATCATTTTCCAATATCCACTAAATTCCGAGCAGTGTGATGCTATTTGGACATATCCTTTTCTGAGGGATACAAATAATTGTAATCAAGACTTTTCTGAGGAGAATATATAGAAGGATTTTTACCTATGACCAATGACCCTGAGTAACAGCTATCTTTCAGGAACTGTCTTAGACATGGTGTATACTAGCCTGAGATATTCAGCTTCTCTGTAGACTGATAGATACAGAGAATAGAATGTGGCTTACTGAGGAGTCAAAACTAAACACATTGCGATCTTAAAGCACAGAGCACTCCCTAAGTGCATGCTAAAATAAGAAAAATGAAGTGAGACGCAGAGCACCTCTGTGAGGTAATGCTCCATTTATCCCCATTCTACAGAGAGGAAAACCATGACACATGAAGCATGGTCACCCCACTAGTAAGAGGCAGAGCTGAGCTCTGCATGAACAGCCTGGGCCAGAATACATTCGCTGAACTCCTACATCAGTCTGTTTTTACTTGAACACATCAAATCCTTTTGGTGGGGTGGGGTGGGGGCGCAGGTGTGTGTGGGGGGGTGAGGGGTGCCTGTGGCGTACAGAAGTTAACCTTGGGTGTTGTTCCTCTGGACACCATCTGCTTTGGGGTTTTGTTACTGTTGTTTGTTTCATTTTGTTTTGACACAGGGTATCTCACCGGTTTGAAGCTCAATGACTGATCTAGGCTAGCTAGCTAACACACTCCAGTGATCCACCAGGCTCTGCTTTTCAGAATTTCTAATGTGGACTCTGGGGAGCAAACTCAGGTCCTCATGTTTGTGTGGCAGCAAGCACAAGCTTTTAACCAGTTGAAACTTCTCCCCAGCCCTTTCAACAGGAATATTTCCATTGCAGTTCCTAAAGAGGCCTGGTGTCGACTATGATAAGTCATTAACCAAATTTCAAAATGATCAAAACAGAATGAAAGTACTCTAAAGTAAGGTTTGCCTGCTGGACAAACAGGTTGATTATAATAGGTGTCCTGGGTTCATTCCCGTCGTTGTGATAAAGCACACAAGCAAAACACAGCCTAGGGGAGAAGGGGTGTAGTTTGACTTACAGGTCCAGGTCACAGTCTATCATTGTAAGAAAAGTCAAGGAAGGAACTTCAAACATCTAGAAACATCACATCTACAGTCAAGATAGAGATAAATGATAAATAAATATGTATATGCTCACTTGCTTGATTTCTCTACTCTCATACAGTTTAGAATCCTCTGCCTATGGAATGGTGCCACCCACAGTTGACAATATAAATATAATATATATTGAATGAATATAATATAATATAATATAATATAATATAATATAATATAATATAATATAATATAATATAATATAATATA
>CABHPH010136147.1:692-41409 GCA_902168325.1 Peromyscus nudipes
TTTTTTTTTTAGACTTTAATGCTCTTTCATGATTTGAGAATTCAGAGCATCTATAAACTCAATGGAACATAAAATATTCAAAAACCCTGAAAGCTCCCTTTAGAAAATAGACAAAGGTTAAAAACTACCAGTCATAGCCAACTTAACCACCATCTTCACCACTCAATTATGCTTTTCCTAGAGCTTTGAGTAAACCCATAAGCACGATCTCCTGCAAAATTCATATCTTGTTTGTACACAAAATGCATGCTTACCCTAGGAAGAGTAAGGATAGGGAGGCAGAAATACAAACCATGTCTAGGAAGTCTAAAATATATTTTATTATGATTATTACAGACAGGTTTCTGAAAGCTGACTACAGCAAACCCAGTACCTAGCACTTAAATTTTCAGAAAACTCACAGTGTTGGTATTCATTTGGTGGGTAGGGTAACTGAGGCTTGGCATGTAAGGGTACTGAACTCACGAGCTGGGAGCTGGAGTTCAAATCCTGATCAGACCAGAATTCTGAAGCATCGCTCTGAATGTTCAGTGACTGCTTCTCAGCCTCACACTTTCTTGTAGATTATTAACAGATTTGTTTCAGAAAGCCTGTGTCTTCTAAAAGTTTAGAGGGCTTTTCAATCTTAGGTACTTGTAAAGTCAAATCTTTTATAAAACATAAAGGAATTCATCGTCTCACTGTCTTTCTTGGCTCCTAAACCAAATATATGAGTAGCTAACTTTCTTACCTACACACCACAACCTGTTGCTGAAGCTGAGTCACTTGAAAGGAAGACCACAGTGGTAACAATTTCCAACCTCTGGCCCTGTCTCTAAATGCATTTATGACCAAGAGATGTCCATGGGATAGAATGATAGAAGGATAGAACCCTGTGCATCAGACACTACTCACAAGGAAATGAACAGTACTGAATGCCTTTGCATTTTAGTGAGTCAATGGTATCTGCTTGAAGAATAAGCAGTGTGGGGCTGTCACCTTCACTTGGATGGATTGACACCAGCTTGCAGGTGCTGTGGGCTCCAGGCGCATGTGCTGATCACTCTGCTGTAGTTCATCTACTTCGTAAGGGAAAGAGTCCTGCTGGGAAAGATACAGACTATTCCAGAAAGGAGACCCTTTCCTAATTTATCTACTCAGAAATAGCTCCTTCTTTTCCTTATGTTGACACCTTGGATAAGGTGATGGCCATCATGAATAGTTTTCTGCTATTTGAGAATTAAAGGGCTACTTGTAAAACCTCAAGATTTATCTCACTATACAGATTCTAAATAGGGGGGGATAACTCATATTGTTTTGAATGAGGTATTTATCGATCTACATGTCAGCTTTATTGGTGTATCTCAAAAAGTGTCTGGGGTTAGAGCCCATAATAAAAGATAATGGCTGGAATTCACAATGAAGAAAAAATAGCTACAAAGATGGCATTACTAAAATCACTCTCAACAATGCCTTGAACGTATAGGCAGTTAATAAAATAATTGTAGAATAATAAACCTCTAATAATTTAAATGATTAGTATGCTGTACTTTTTGGAGAAATTGTAGATTTGGCTGTAGTTGGAAGTTAAAAGATTTACTATGATAAAAAATAATTTAAACAAATCCTAACATGTGCCAGGCATGGCCTATACTCTTAAACTTAAGTGATCTAGGAATCCAGGGAAAGAGGCTCATGTTTCCTGGAGTTGGAGCATGAGAAGTGATAGTAACAAGACAATAAGTCGAAATCCAATGGCAAAGATACAGGAAGACACCAGCTCATGGAGGGAGGGCAGAGAGCACTTCACAGCCCACTCAAAGGCTTCAGAGACCACAGATGCAAAGAAAAAGCAACATTTAAACACTGTGGGTGGGGGGTAAGGTAGGAAGGGTGTGAGGACATTCCAGCAAAGACTAGTAACCAGAAAAATAGGTCCCAGGAGATGAAAAAGATGGGGACTGTATCTGCATTGTGGGCAGGTTAACAGAGCAAGCAGCCTGCAGATTAGAGGGACTGTTAGCTGGCCATCCTAAAGTCAAGATGGAAAAGTTGGCACCAACCGATGTGATGCAGTACACTCTCAACAGTTTGTCGCGTCCACTATTCATGTCATGAGTGAGATTTTACCCTGTAGATTCAAGTCGACTTGCTGGGTTCATCATCCAATCCACCCTCAACCTGCAGCTGTTTGTTTCCTAGTGTGTTTACCACATTCCTACCTAAGTAACAAAAAAAGGAGAGAAAAGAAAGCTGATGGCTACTGTACTTTTTAAAGATGGTCTCACATTTCAGTATTACTCTAGATACTTTACTATCCCTTTGAAAATGAATGTTTCCAACAACAACAACAACAAAATGACTGTTAGTATACCAGCAATGATAGTTCCATTATTTTCTTAAGAATATCTTATACACTGAATCCATGGTCCTACTTTTTTTGTTTCAGTTTTCTTTCTGTCTCTCAGTGCACTTTTATTGTGGAATGAGGTCAAGAGAAAAAAATCATTAATATCTGTCACTTTCCTTTATAACCTTAAGAAAAAAATCTTTGTAAGGTATCACAGACAGATTTTCAATTTCCTTGTGTAATAAACAGCGGCTGTAGGATTTGGGTGTAATTTAAGGGTTTTTTTTTTAAATCACATTGAGATTGATGAATAAATCAGTCATAAAGACAAAACATTGATGCCTGTTGAAAATACCTCTCCAGACAAGCAGGAAATGCAATCAGTTTGCAGTAAAGTGGGACTGTGAGGATCACTGCTTGGTGGGGCTACAGGCTTTTCAGACTTGCTATGTAGAAAAACAAAACTGTGAGGGCTGCAGGAATCTAATTAAAGAGCAAATGTCCCTTCTGACATCAAATTAATCTTTATCATGTTTCCTATTTTTATATCAATCTGGCACCAGAAAATGAAATTTAAAATTCCAGGCATGCTACAAAACAGTTGGTGATTTTTCTCCTGAGCATTAAAATGCAAAATATTCAGTCTCGTTTAATTAGACTGCTAAGCAAACATTTTTCAAAAAATTTATATCATCATTGTTGTTTCCTATTTACATCTATAACAGAAGTGTACTTAGCTCAAGGGTTGACCTCAGCATCTCCTTATATAGTGTTCTGAGGAATGTTTCTGTTTCTATCTTGAAAGTAAAATAATGTTAAATACTGTTACTTTGGTCTATACCTGTATTTTTCTTGGTCCTTAGTTGTTTGGGCAGAAGTGATTTATTTAAATGTAGATTTTGAAGGTAGCATAATGCTCCGTCTTGGAGATAACACGTGGCTTTATGTTAAGCTAGTGATTTAGAAATGTTTTCCTTACATTCTGACTGAGCCTGTGGAACTATTTTCACTGTGTGTATTACTCTTCCGTGTGTCCGACCTTCAACTAACTTGGGATATTTCCAGTTACTTCTTATTTTGATCCGTGTTTGCTTTTGCATTTTGTCAATTGTGTGGAAAATCCAATGGAGAACTTTAAGTTAAAAGGACAAATAAGCCTTGATATTTACATGTTCATTTTTGACTTTCTTACAGTAGCATCAGATAGTCTTTATTTCTTGAAAAACATGATTTATTGAGCCACTCTTGTAGGCTAGGCCCTGGGATGACCCAGTAGACACTGCAAACACTGATCACAGTGTCCCCCAGGCACCCTGGAGATGGGCTCAATTGTGAAAGAAATCAATACAGGGTTTCTCAGAACCTTTTCCTGCTCTCCACCTAGCATCACAGGATACCAGGGAAAGAAACTGAGAAGGTAGGCAGCAGGACAGGACCAGAGGAGTGAAGGTATTTCACTGAGGTCAGTGAGACTCCTTCCATATTAGAAATCCAGGAAGACCTAAAGAAAGGTGAAACTGCCCTCCCCCAGGAAGATGCTTTCAGCCTGAGGGGTCTCTATTCAGGAATGCTTCCTACAAGGCAGTTGTTACTTAGGAAATCCATTGCTTTAAATGTGCATTGGAGCAACAACCAGTATGACTAAACTCTGGGCTTGTTGGTGACTTGTTTCTCATCATCCTGAATTCCTTCTCTCCACAATTTCGTGAGAGTAGACATGGTCATGGGTCTGCAGTCTTTATCATTGGAACAGCAAATCAATGGACCCCTTAAAGCCAACCAGAAGGTTAAGGCAAACTGATCTGAGATGTGGTCTTCAAATCACTATGTGAGGGACCAGCCACACATGAGTAAAAATCTGAGGAAATACCTTTAGTTAAAAATCCACCCTCTCACCCCCACGCTGAGTGTAAGGAGAGTCATCAACAGCATTTCGGTCCAAAGCTGCTTGCAAGTAAACAGAGCATCGTGCATTTATAATCTTGATTTCTTGGGTGTTAAAAACCATGGCTAGAATCTGCTGCAAAGACAACCATGAGATTAATTAAGTTGCTTTCTGTGGTCACTTCCAGCAAAGCCTGCTTATGCTGCTCCTCAATTCACCAGATAAGCCAAAAATAAATTGTGTATAATGCTTTTTGTTTACCAGATACAGCTATATGCTTCAGAGAGTCTGTCCTTGCATTTTTAATAGCTTTACTGGCATTAAAAGTCAACACTTCACCATACTAGTGCATTAAAAAAAAATCCTCCGGAAATCTTAATATTCTTTGTCAGCTAAGAGACTTTTCAATTAAAAATGTTTGCTGTCTTTACATGTCTTATTCCCTGTGTTTTCCAATGGCAAGTTGTTTTCCATCTCTTTCCCTGTATTAGTCCAACAACCGATTTGAAAAAAAAGCTTTGCTTGAAATGTTCAGCTGATAGAGAAATACAAATAAAAAGAAGCAGATGGCCCCATTGTGACTGAATGAAGACAGGGGTTTTGAGAACAATATGTGAATAGGTGTAGTCTAATAAACACTCAGCCACCTGCTGCCTGAATCCTTCAGGAAGACTGCTGCTTATTCTGGAGATTAACTATTAATGTGTCTTTAGGTTGATAGAAAACATCAACCGTGAGGGGCTTAAGGTCATTCTCCCTTTGCTTGGATTGAGTTGGCTATTCTATATTTTAAATTGTTTCCCAACTCAATTTATCTGCCCAAGGGTGTAATGAAAGGATTTTGACACGTGGTTAAACGAAGGAAAGGTAAGAATAATGAGGTGGTGGGTGCTTCTTTTCTACTTTAGGCCGGGGGAGAGGAGTGCTTCCACGTGTTCCTGCAGAAGTGAGGTGGCCTACCATGTTTGCAGGCGTGGGTAACTATGTCCTTGCTTTCTTTTAAAAGGCACTGCGTTTCTCAAGTGTGGATTTGCTTTCCCCTCAGGGATTTACTCTTCAACCCGACTATCAGACTATTATCAACCCTACATCTACAGCCGCACAAGTTGTCACCCAAGCGATGGAGTATGTGCGTTCTGGGTGCAGAAACCCTCCCCCACAGCCGGTGGACTGGAATAACGACTACTGCAGTAGTGGGTAAGCAGCCGGCCATCGCCACCTGGTGGTGGAGGGTGTCATAGCATGAGCCTCAGCATGGGCAAGGCTTTCATGGCCAGGAAGGCTTCAGGAAAGTAAGGTCCAAAAACGTGTGGAGCCATCTTCTAGCCTTTCCAAGAACAAATGCCTTCACGTTTCTCTTTGCTGTGGACTTAGGTCAACTACCTGTGCGCCTCCCACACGCCCATCTTACCCCCCCCACCCCAGCTAGAACAAATAATACGACCCTCACCGCTCCTGCCCCCATTCCCGCCCCACCCACTGCGGTTCTGATTTTCTTGTAACAATGTTTTCTCTCCGCACAGGGGCATGCAGAGGGACAAAGCACTGTATCTCACCTGAAAAATCTCAACATGTCTCATTTCCACTGAGGAATTCAGGGAAGTCTTTTCATCATGGATTGCTTTGTGCACTCAAGGCAATTCTTCATTTTATTAGAAAATACAAGTTGCTAAGCACTTAGGACCATGTGAGCTTGTGGGTCACCCACTCTGGAAGAAATAGTCATGCTTCGTTATTATTTTTTTAATCTTTTATGGACATTGTTCCTCTTCCCTGAAGGAAGTATGGACCATTCTGATTTCTGTTGGTTTTGCTGTGAAGTACTGCGCTCTAGTAACTGCCTTAGCAACGGTAGATGTCTGGGGTAATGGTCCTGGGTTTTCATTGGTTTTCATAATGGGTGTTTATATGAAACTACTAAAGACTTTTTAAATGGCTTGATGTAGCAGTCATAGCAAGTTTGTAAATAGCATCTATGTTACACTCTCCTAGAGTATAAAATGTGAATGTTTTTGTAGCTAAATTGTAATTTGAGACTGGCTTACCCCAGTTTGTTTATTTCACAGAGGGGTTAAATTGGCAAACATTCATATTTTTACTTCATTTTTAAAAACAACTGACTGATAGTTCTATATTTTCAAAATACTTGAAAAAAATATTCCCAAATGATTTTAATTTAAAAACAAATTGGCTTTGTCTTATTGATCAGACAAGAAGAACCTAGTGTGGAAGGAGGGAAGCGCAAACACATTTATTTTGTATTGCAAAAAAAAAAATCCTTTTTTGTATCACTTTTGTGTAACAGTTAGTAAATGTCATCTATCTAAGTCCTTTTATGTATAAAGCTGCCAAATGCTCACCTGGTATCTTAGCTGCAGAACCAGGTTGGAAAGCGCTAAATGATCATCTTTATGGCTCTGTATTATTGTTTCCTCATACCGTGTCTGTATTTAATCTTTTTTTTTAATGGAACTTGTTGCGCCTATTTATGAAATAATAAATATAGGTGTTTGTAAGTAAATTTGTTAGTATTTGAAAGAGGTTTCATTGCTGTTTTAATTTTTGCTGGCAAAAAAAAAACAAACCCATGCTTGGTGTGAATACTTACTTAGTTCTTATAGTGACATGAATAAAACCAAATCTGCTTTTCATTTAGTAGCAAATTAGAGTAATGAATCCGTATTTCTGCATATCTTTTGTTGATATAAATGAAATACATTTTTCTTAGCAACCTTCTTTCCTTGCACAATACAACAGAAAAACGCCCCAGAAGTCTCACACACACCATGCCTAAACAAATACCAGTGCACTCTTTTCCTAAAATGAGCTGCTTCTCACTTCAATTCCAAAACATGCTCCTCCCCATTTAAAAAAAAAAATTCAAGTTGAGTCACCAAAAATTCCTCAAGCCACATGCTTCTCACGGCATCCAGAAAACAATTTAAGAATTGACCAAGGGCTCAGGAAGAGATCAAAAGAAGGCATAGTCTTTAGAATCAACCTAGAAATGAAAGGTGAGTAACCAGACAGCCAAAGAAATCGGAAAAGCAGCCAGAACTGGAAGCAGTTGCTAGAAGTTGAGAGTCCTGCTATCTCTCAGGCCTCCACTCCCTTCCTTTCCACACACCCTAGGTCCCCACTCAAGATTTGCTAAGGGGGGTTTGCATAGCTTTGACAACAAAAGGGAGGGTGAACCAATGTCTCCCTTCCAGGGGGATTGTATCACGTAAATTAATCTGGTTGGAAATCAAGGGAATAGCTGGCTGTTTCGTGGAATGTATGAAATAACTTCAGCAATTTAAATACAAATACATTATGTAATCCAGTCAGAATTAAAAAGGCAAAAGGCTTGCTTGCTTTGGAATGATTTTCAAGCATTGTACAACACTGAATCACTCAGCATGTAATAACTAATAAATAATGCAGATCCAGTGTTATCATTAAAATGACTGGGGCTGAGAGCTCGAATTTTCCTGTCTTGATATTGTATAAGAACTCAAGTGATTAAGTTCACAGTTTATTATTTGGTTGTTTAGTATTTTAGAAATATATGAGCACTACTAATTAACTAATGTCTTTTATTTATTATATTATGAAACAGTATAGCTTTCTCCTGCACTGAGTGTAAACTGAGAAAGGAATCCTTCCAGCTAAGACAAGAGGTTTGTCCAGGAGACTGTGTGCAGCTTTTCCCAGCAGGCACATGATCAAGACAAGAACAAAATTCCCAAATAAGAAAATATATTATCAGTAAAACTCTTAGAGCATGTAGAAGTATTCTACTTGGAGATTCCTCAGATTCTAAAGGACATGCCTGGTCAAATGAGGAATCTCACGTACATTTCAGGCCAGAAGTGACTGAACACAATAGGCATTAATAGCTGTAATGGCTTCAAAGGTTCTTTCCCAAAATTCCATGAATGTCTCTCACCAACCAAAGAAATCCTTTAATTTAATAAACTCCTTTAATTCTGCTGTCTTTTGACACAGACACCTTAGACTCAGTTAACTTGTTACCTAGAGAAGCAGTGATTCCTGAGTAGAGAGCAAAGCCATTCTCAGATTCAGCAATGGTACTGAACATAAAGTGTGTTCACCAGCATATCCAAAATCAGAATTCTAGCTAAGCAGAGGAAGAAACGTATGCCAGTGGCGGGGACTGGGCTGTCTCTCTAACAGAATGAAGGAATGATGCTCTAAAACCCTGAGTTCCATCTAAAAAAGAGTAAGGTGACAGTGGGAAATGAGTCAAATAATGACTTGCAGGGGGTCCAGTTAGGGAACACAGCTAAAGATGAAGTTGTCTTCTAGGATAATTTTTATCGGCCTCTTAAAGTCAAGAAACCCTTCTACATTGGGCCATAAAGTGTGAACAGAACACCAGGATTACAGTGTGTACTGTCCTAGCTCAGATTCACTGCCAAGAAATTTTTTAAACTTAAAAATGCAAAACTTAGAATTAGTGCGACCATCTATTTCCGTCTTCCATGCCAGAGCTGCCCCACTCAATGAAAAGTCATTAGTTGACCCATGTGACACAGACAGTTTTCACCCTTTTAAGTGCATGTGAAGCCATTTCATGTGGTCCACCAGAAGATGATGTAGGAACCAGAGATAACTATGCTTTCAGCTATAGCTTTAAATATAATTTCTAAGGCAATTTGAGGTACTTTACAAAGCACGAAGTGGGAAACACTCAAAAAGTAACTGACAGATTGTTTATACATTACTCCACTTAGAATCCATTTGAGAAATCTATGGCCTGTGAAAGAATGTAGTGAACTGAGAGATTCCAGTAGATCACAGTGTCGTTATTAGAGGGAACTTGTATGTAGAAATTCATAATAAACAGCAGTTTACTAAAACATGCAAACTTGTTACAAAGTCATTCTCATAACGCTGTCTGTAGAACTGGCCTCCGTTGCTATCCTGCTGTTACTCCTCACTGAAAGTGAGGATGGAAACGCAGCAGACTCCCTAGTCTGTTGCCTGTGGTTGGACACGGAAACAGTGGCAAAGCGGAGGCCAGGAGTGAAGAAAGTTCAGCCTCTAAGTATGTAAATCACCCACAGTCAAGTGATCTCTCGAGCTTGCTCTGTGTGTGTGTGAGTCTGTCTGTCTGTCTGTCTGTCCTTGAAAGTCAGTGGTTTTCATATCTCTAACTGGGATACAATAGCACACAATATTGCATAGCAAATGTAATGTTATAGCATCAAGAAAATACCACAAATTAACTTCAACATAAATTGTATGATACTTCCTTTTAAATATAGAAACAAATTAAATATTTGCTTAAAGGGAAGCATTAAGAAGGGGAAAGGATAGAAATATTTCATCAAGAAACCCAAACCTACAAAAGTTTGAAAAAGTGGGACATGGTAGCACTCAGCCACCTCACTCACTCACCTCAGCAGGCTGAGGCAGGAGGACCTATGGGAGTTCAAAGTCAACCTGGTCCACATAGCAGGTTCCAGGCCAACAAGGACTACAGAATAAAACTTCCTGAAAGAGAGAGAAAGAGAGAGAGAGAGAGAGAGAGAGAGAGAGAGAGAGAGAGAGAGAGGATTTCTTTTCTAGTTGTGACAAGCAGAAGATACCCACCGTCAGCACACCACGAAAATACAGGGAAGGAGAAGGAAAGGTGCTAGACACGTAGGAGTACTGAGAACAAGAGAGAAATCTCAGGAAACGAATGTATGGATGCTAAATCCAAACACTGACGGAAGAACAGGACACTGTGGGTAGACTTGGAACATAAAGACAGGTTCATTTTCTGGATCCCACCTAAATGACACAAGAAATAATACTACTTTTAAAAGATAGTCAAAAATAATTTTCATGCTTTCATCTGGCACCATTTCTCTGTGGAAAAACCTTTCCCAACAATTATATCTCCAGGTACTTGGGGAAGAAGAGTGGGAAGGAGGCTGGGACCTCAAGAGAAGAAACACCTTCAGGACTGACTTAGAGGCAGTGTTATCTAGTGTGTACAGACAGCCTTGGCTGTTTTATACTTAGCTTAGCCTTTGTATCCAGCCTCAGAGGACATGCAAAGTGAAGCCGAAGTCCTTGCCTCCAATGGACACCCAAGAGCAGTGATGGGTTGTATTTCAGCAGCATCATAGCCTGGGCTAATTACAGAAATCCACCTTCATGATTATTTTGTATTTATCAACAACTTGCTAGCAGAGGCTTTGAAAAGTAAAATTTTACTTACACTGACATGAAGCCAGAAATGGGGGCAGGGGGAATGACCAGACAATAAAATGGAAAGACAACTCTACAGGGAAAATAAAAATACCATTCTAAACATTCTGTGAACAAAACTACAGTATTTTTAAAGTCTGCCATGTCCCTGTTTGACAATTGTGTGTTTACAATAAGCCCAAACATAATTGCTGTGATGGGCTGTCAGGGAAAAGATTAATTTGGCAAAGATTAGTATTGACTTGCTGTTTATTAAGGCTTTTAAACAGCTGTATCTGGCAGCATTCCTGTAAGTGGCTGTCATCACTGAAAAGCAGCCTCACACCCCGGTGCTCGCCAGCTGTTACCGCACAATCTTCCACCACTCTGAACGTCTTTCTCCAGGCCAAACGGCAAGAACAACTACTGCCAAATGAGCTTTCCCTCCTCCTGTCACATTTTTTCCTTTGGTGGGGATTGGGAGCCACTCAGAGCTGAAATGTCAGCTCAGGCCTGATGATTTAGCTGATAAAGGGGACCGGAAACCAGTGGGTGGTTTGGGTGCTAGGTGAACAGCGCTCCCTGTAAAGTGCTGCGCTGTTAGTTACCTCTCACAGACAAGAAAACCACAGCCTGCGACTGCTGTTGACAAAAGATTTTTAAAAAGGAGGTGTGCTATCAAAGGTTTAGAGCCATTGGAATTCCAAAAGTCACCATCTTATTTCCCCAGCTTGTGATAGCCTGCATCTCTTGAAAGAGACCAGCTAAGGAAAAATGGAGGATATGTTGGAATGTATCCATCAGTCCACAGCACAGGCATGGGGCGGGGTGCCTTCTGGGACTCCCAAAAAGGACAAGCCCTTTGACAAACACATCCCCTGCTCTCACTCAGTGGAAAACTACAGGATGAGGCCACTTCACTTGATGTCTATAAAAGAAAAAGCAAATTGAGATGTGTACCGGGCCAAAACCCAAGGTCTTTCACAAGACATGGAAAGAACAACATCGCAGTGCTCTAAACACCAGACGGTGAAGATCCAACACAGTGGTGGAAGCCATATCAGGCTTCCCAGCATGGCTGTGGTGGGGCTTCTTCTCAACCTCTCTATGCATTGGGCTTTGATGAGCTATCAGAGCAGACTCAAGAGGAGGTGGTGGTCCCTAACATTCCTCTGCTGGCATTTCTCAATGCACTATAGCACAGGGAGGAATTGATCTAAGAGCTGACCTTTCTAGAAGGACTTAAAACAGGTGCTAAAACTTCACTGAATCCCGTGGAATTGGATTTTGAAGCCAGCTTTTGGTGCATTCAGATCCTTGATGTTTAAATGAAGATGAAATCTAGACAGAACCTGAAGTGTAGACAAATGAGCCATGCTGCTAACTCCCAAGTATGTGCCTCTTTGCTGAGCCAGACCTCTCCTCACACCATGAGTGGATGTGAGAAATACAGTGACTAGACGCAATAGGCACCAGGTGCATCAGCCAGGTGAGCCTGGTTCTACAGCCGAAGCTCAACCTGGGGACAAACACGGAAGTTACTTAATAATCAACTGTGGAGGGGCAGTGGGCAGGTAAGTCCTAACATAACTCTGGATGAGTGGACACTTGTGGCCACTTCCTAAGGTGAGAGCCATCCCTAGGGGGCTGCATCCCTCAGAGAAATCTGGCCAAAGAATGGGCTGGGCAGATATGCACCCACTTATTTTGTCCAAGGCTTCTTTGAACCTCACACCAAAGCAACAGTTGATCACCCCAATCTCTTCCTGACTTTCGGTAGGAGCTACTGTCCCATTGCTGTTTTATCAGAAAACTGACATTCTTGGGCTAAGGTGCGTGTAGAGATTGCCCAGGCTGGCCGTAGCCCGCACTGTAGATGTAACCAACCGTCTTATAAATAAGAAACACAGAACCAATGCAAAGAAGAAAGCCAAGAGGTCAGAGCTAAGAGCTAAAACCTTACCCTTCCTCCTGCAGTGGTCCTACCTCTCCGAAGGAGGAGCTACTTCCTGTGTTAAAGTCTTTATATAGTCTCTGTTCTGCCTTCTCATTGGTTGTAAACCCAACCACAGGACTGCCTCATCACGGCCTGTCTGTATAGACCTCCAGGTGTTCTATGGTTGGTATTGAGATTAAAGGCATGTGTATCCAATGCTGGCTGTATCCCTGAACACACAGAGACTTACCTAGCTCTGTCTACCAAGTGCTGTGATCACAAGCGTACACCACCACTGCCCTGCTTTCCTATGGCTTGCTAATAGCTCTGACCCCCAGGCAACTTTATTTATTAACATACAAATAACATTTTGGTACAAAAGAAAATATCACCATACTGCACTTTCATCCTGTTCTATTTATCTGACAGTAGTGTGCAATCTCCTCAGCCTAAGAGAAAGCCTCAGAATTCACTCCCACAGACTATACCACTTCTGTGCTATATTTTTGTTTTTTGTTTTTGTTTTTTAAAGGAAGGTAGCACTCAGAAACTTGAATCTGAGCCAGTTTTATACAACAAGAAAGAACATTGTCTCTAAACTGAACTTCAATTCCAGATAACATTTAAAACTATGTGCCTACAAAGCCATTCTAGTTATTGAGTGAAGTTTTGAGAGAGTGTATGTGAGACATGGTATATGAATGTGTGTGAGAGATTGTATGTGAATGTGAGTGTGTAAGTATGTATGAGAAATTTTGTGTGTGTAAATGTATGAGATTTTGTATAAATGCCTATGTGAGGCGTGTGTGTGTGTGTGTGTGTGTGTGTGTGTGTCTGTGTGGACAACCTCAGGCATCCTTCTTCAGGTACTGTCCACTTTTTTGTTTTTTTCAGAAAAATCGTTTGCTGGCCTAGAACTAGCCAAGCAGAGTAGGCGGCCCAGCTAGCTGGCCAGTGAGCCCAGCCACCTCCTTTTCTTCACACTCTGTAATGGGACTCTAAGTGCATGCCACCATAAAGAGTTTGTTGCTTGTTTTGTTTTTACTTGGGTTCTGGGGATCCAAAATTCGGATCCTCTTGCTCACAAGGAAAGTGCTGCATGGCCTCTAGTCATCTGAGTGGGGTCTCTTCCTTCAGGACATGGTTCTAGCAAACCAAAATAAAAGCGATGACAGTCCTTTCAACTCCAGCTCCCTAATTCTTTTTAAAGATTCCAGTTGTTTCCCATCCTGGTGTCTCTGGCTCCTCTTTTCCTTTCATTTCATTTCCTGTTTATCTATTTTCCTTGCAGGAGACAGAATCTGCAACTCTCCATAATGTGTCAGTTTCCTGACAGGATTCTGGTTTTGCTTCTGAGAACATTCACCTTCCAGGCATCCACAGTTGGAGGAGCCAGACTGCCTGCAGCAGGCTCCCACTAGCTCCCACTGGCCCCCAGCTTCCCTTTGCTGATCACTTTGTTAATTCCCAGATAAATGGAGAACAAGCAGTTTTCTCTCCTCCCTGTTTCCTACAGTGCAGTGCGATCAGTCTCCAAGGACTTTTCTATATGACTTCCCATTTCACACCACAGATGGTTTAGATAAAAACTATTAGTTTCATTTATTCAAACAGCTTCATTGCACCAAAATGAGCCTATTTTTAGCATTTTGCCTAAAGGGTTGTTTTCATTTTTTTTTTTTGTACGTGTAAAGAATTTCGCTGTGCCTCTGGCTTTAATCATCTCTTCTCCTGCCCAACAAGCTCTTGGACTGCAGTGGATCTGATGAGTTCTCTAAGGGGGATTTACTTTTTAAAATGGCACTAGAATTGCTGGACAGATTTGATTTATGCATATTTTCATGAGAGTTTGCATTTCTCCATGATGCTAGTTTTGATCATTTCAATTTCAGTGAAGCCCCACACAGGCTCTGTCAGATATGGCTCTTTATCTCACTTTATTTTAATGTCATTACTTGGAGAATATTTCCATTTGGACAACATACCATCCTGGAGAGAGAATAGAAAACAACATTTCAGAGAATGTATGTTGAAAGAGAGAGAGAGCCCAGATAAGTAACTCAAATCTTTACCACTTTGGGATGTTGTGAAGAGCTGTAAACTGTTAGGGTTCATGAGAAGTCCCACAAAAGACCACCGGTCGCAATGCGAACACCAAGAGTGTTTATTATACCACATGCATGTGGAGTCACTCACCTGTACAAAATAGTGACAACCTTGAGAGGAACATGTAGGCTCCTTTTAAGCACAGCCAAGGGGAGGTCCTAGAGCAATAGGTCATTTGATATGATTGGCTTAAGCAAGTGACAATCATATTAGTATCTTCAAATTGGCCAGGGCTAGTCAGGGACTGATCAGGGCTACAGCTTTTCCACTTTGGGGCAGGCCTGGTCAAGTCCCAGGCGCTGTCCTTATTTGGTTATTTCCTATAGTGGGAAGGGGTTAGCCCAGGCCTAGTACATGCAGGAACTGGGGCCTAGTTCTTAAGGGCCTAGTTCTTAACTGAGTTATTAGGGGCCTGTCATGATATTTGCCTGGCCCTCTCATAAATGGCTTGCTTGCTGTCACCTTGGGCTTAGTTCTTGTATTAGCACAAGAAGAAAAAAGACCTTCTAAGTTATTTAAATTATAAAATATTGCATTAAACTGTATAATGATGGACTCTAGTCAACTGCAAAGTAAGAACTATAGGATACCATGAAAACTTGACTAATTTCTCAAAACACAGAGGATGAGTGATCCAACTTGACTGTCAACTCATAGTCCCTCTTCCCAGCCTTCCTTTGTTGGAGTTGCTGACTTTATTGTCCTAAGAGGTATTTGCATTCACCTGTGCACTTGGTGCTAAGGAAAATGAAGGACACTACTGACTATTTCCCCTTCAGTTATTAGTAGCCCAGACAATTCCCATTTTCTCAGACTTTTTGGGGAGGTGTGAGGCAATTGAGACAAGATCTTAGTAAGAATCACCTGCTCCAGGCTGGCCTCAAATTTGCAATCTTCGTGCCTCAGCCTTCTGGCTGCTAGGCTTGCAAGCATGCAGCACTATATCCAAATCCCTCAGAAAACCTAAAGGCACTAAAGACTGAATGATGTTACTAAGATCAACCTAAAGAGTGCTGGCATCTAAGCCTGGTGCTGCTGACCACTAGGTTTATAATTAGCTCTTCAATGAGTTCCTTAAACGCCTCCAGCTATAAGCGTAGTCACACACCCTCACTGTAATGGACACGAGATTACTTGTAGCTGCTGCCCATAAATGTAAACTATATGCCTCCATGCATGACTCTGAAAGTGCTGTAGAGGAATCACACACTACAATTTCATCTCTCAAACTTTCATAGATTCTCAGGCTCCATTTCCCACTAGTGTGACACATCCAACCAAGAAGGATGTACATACACCTGCAATGTCATAGCTACCCCCAGAGCATCCCTATGGAGGAGTCCACAGACAGTTAGATAAGGGGAGGCCAAGCTAAACTTGCTGTCAGCTTTGAAGACTGTCTGATGCTGGTGCAGAGTCAGCATCAACATGAGGAATTATACACTGACAGTGAAAACACGCTCCACTACTGTTTGGCTAGATCATCTGTTAAAATACTTCAACTGTCTTACATAACGAGACCTTCAGAGCTAAACAGGTGAGAAGTGGAGGGTACTCAACAACCCATTTTTGTCACTGTCAACCTGCAGCAGACATCCTTTTCATTCCTGTTGCCTCCTGAAGACTCTAGGAAGGAAGGCAAAAGGAGAACAGAGAGATCAAATGAACAGCATCACCGCCTGTCGGAAAACCACTCAGTTTCTAGAAATCTCCAGCAGACCTCACTTGCATCTTACAAGTTTCACATGGTCATCACTCACTGCTCATTGCTCTATCAATCAAACTAGTGTTCCATTGGCAAAGAAGGCAGAGAGAATCAGTATTTCCAATAAAATTGGCAGCATCCACCATGTCAACTTCTGGATACCCTACTGACTCTGTTCTTTAAAAATACACATGATCGTCTCTAATTACCAGTTCTGCTGCTCTTAACAATGCTGAAACCCTCCTACAAGGTTTCTGTCTTACGTTCTAAATACTCACTTACAGTTCAATGGCCCACAAATGCACAACACTACTCTATGCCTCATGAAGATCTGTCTAAAACAAACTCACAACCTTTCAGTAAGGTGCCTTCCTCTCCCAAACCCTGATCCTTGATGATGGCTCTATGACTGACATCCCTCGCCTCTGAACCAAGATTCTTCTTCTCATGCCCATGTCTCATAGAGGTGAGATGCTATTTAAGCACTGAATTTTGCTCAGCTTTTAAATTTCTTCAAGTACTTACTGTCTGTCTGTTCTTGCCCAGGACCATTGCATCATCTCTCTGCATTGTCCTACGGACCCTCACTATGGTGACACATGGGGCCTCACTTCTGCATGCAGACAGCTTTTGGTGTCTTTTTTGTTTTGTTTTGTTTTTCGAGACAGGGTTTCTCTGTGTAGCCCTGGCTGTCTTGGAACTCTCCCTGTAGACAAAGCTGATCTTTACCTCACAGAGATCCTCCTGCCTCTGCCTTCCAAGTTCTGGGATTAAAAGCGTGTGCCACCACCACCCAGCGTTTTGGTGTCTTTTTAATACAAGGAGTCATTATTCAAACTCCCATGACTCCTCCCTTGTTTATAGGAAGCAGGTATATACAGCCACACAAACTCTAGCAACAATCCACATTGCTTGCATCTGTTCTTCAACTGTACATCCCCAAAATCTAGAATTCAATGATTAAACTATTTGTCAGTCCTGAATACTCAGGACTCTAAGATACAGCACCTTGTGATCATTCTCTTGTGTCTCCTCTCTGAATTCTCCTCTCTGGTTGAAGCACACATTCCCCTTTTAACATTTCTGCAACACTGTTCCTCTTTTGGAAAAAAAATTAAACATAAATATTTGCTTCTGGATAGTTTCCTCCACTAGACTGAGAGTTGCTTACTTAATTCCAAAACAGCTTTGTGGTTATTCCAGCATACATAAGTACAGTCCCAGGTAAACATGTACATCGTGTTGACTGAATACTGCATTTTATTCTTCCAGGCTTCTTTTCAGGAAACAACGCAGGAAGTCCTTTTGCAAACATAATGGGGAAGAACATGCTTTGTACATTCACAGCTAAGGGACTAAGTAAATCCTATGAAAAGACATGGCTTGGTTTTCCTCCACTTTCTGTTCTGCAGTCACGGTGGAAATGTATTTGCAAAGATAAACCAGGAACTAAGAGTCAGAGTGAGAAAGAGCTGAACTATTTGGCCAGAGGGAAAAATAATGAATGTTGATAATTCTGGGTGGAAGGAGAGGTTTCACATCAGACGGGGTGATGAAGAGGGTTGAGAAAGGAGGGGCTAGTTGCAATAGTGAGCAGTGTGAGTGTGTGGCTGGCTCTGGGTAAGATAGAGTAGCCAGTGTTGTTTTACATATATTCTTTAAGAATACAATGACATGTGTACTTGAAGAAATGGAAAAAATGCTCACTACAGCATTGCATTTGACTGCTAAGACCAAAAACAATCTAAATTTTCATTACTAGGAAAGTGAACAAAATATAGAATGTTCATACAGTTCATTATAGTCAATTATACTTGACCTAGACACTGAGCATGGCGATGTATTCCTATAATCTAAGTCTCCAGGAGGCCATGACGGGTTTCAAGCCAGCCTGAGCACCAAACAAAACCTTATTTCATATAACAACAACAAAAAATGCTGAGGAATAATCCAGCACTATATGTGTTGATATTGAATTTAAAAATACAGGTAATAATGCCACATACACAATATCAGTTGTGTAAAGTTGAAAGCATATAATACAATTATATATATACTGACTGTAGCAACATATACATGCAAAGTCTTAAAACATATATGAGAATGATGAAGGTTGTCTGAAAGCATCTTTCTCTCAGAAGGCAAGGAAGAGTCAGACAGCAATGTTGGCTGTCTATGTGACATTTTATTTCTTTTTAAAAAAACGTACGCAGGGCTAAGGAGATGATTCAGTGGGGAGAGTGCTTGCTGTACAAGCATGAGGACCAGAGTTATCACCCCAGTACCCACACAAAAGCAAGACACATCTGTCACACATCTGGAAAGCAACACCAGGGAGGCAGCCAGAGGAAGGTGGATCTCACCAGAGGCTCACTGGCCAGCCAATCTAGCTAAAACAGTACACTGCGAGCTCGTGGAAAGCAGTAGAGAAAGACATGCGATGTCAGTCTCTGACCACTATGTTCATATACACATGGGGAAGTGTACCTGCTACACACACACACACACACACACACACACAATGTGTATTCGAAATGCATAGCCTAATGTTAAGATTCTGTAAGACAGATGATGGGTACTTTGATCTTCATTTTATTTTTTTAAAAGATTTATTTATTATGCATAGAGTGTTCTGCCTGTATGTCCAGAAGAGGGCACCAGATCTCACTACAGATGGTTGTGAGCCACTATATGGTTGCTGGGCATTGAACTCAGGACCTTTGGAACAGCAGCCAGTGCTCTTAACTGCCGAGCCCTCTCTCCAGCCCTGATCTTCATTTTAATATTATATATTGTTGTCTATATATTTTAAATATTATAACACTTGAATTTTTTTATTTCTAAGCCAAAATGCCAGATAACCAAGGGCATTTAAGTCCAGGAACTTTATACTCATCAGTTTCCATTTTTAGATTAAACTCATTTCTCCCAGTTCTTACCCCAGCTGCCACTGTCCCATGGTTTCATAAAAATATTTTGTGTCCACAAGAATTTATACATGCAATTTTTGAAGATAACATGGAAGAAACAATTAAGATCTCCTACGCTGCAGACATAATCTATTACTGTGATTCGTGATAGAGATTTCCAAAATCATTAAGCAAACATCTAATTATGGCTTTGATGACTAAGGCTTCCATCTTTTCCCTTTTGTTTCTTCTGTGTTAATATGACATTTCCCCTTTTTTATTGTGACTGAGCTGGAGAAGAATGATGGGGAAATTTCCAGATTACTATTTTTATATCTGAAGAAACACTATGTTCTAACCTCACCAGACTTGTGATGTATGCCATGACATCCCGACTGGTAGAAAGGCTCATCCCAGTCACAAGGCAGGAGGGTGCTAAACAGATGCTAAAGATTAATAAGTTGTTGGAGGCTCTGGGGATACGGCTCAGTGGTTAACAGCACTAGTTGTGTTCAATTCTGTCTATAATTCGCAACTGTCTATAAGTCCAGTTCCAGGGACTCAGACACTCTTCTGCTGTTGTGCGAGCAACAGATACAAGTGTAGTACACAGACATCCATGCAGGCAGAACATCCATACACACAAAATAAAGAGAAATCTTAAGAAAAAATTTAAGGTGGGAAGGCCTCAAAAAACTTGCTTAGAAATTTCACACAGTGATTATACATACACACACACACACACACACACACACACACACACACACATTTTTTTTTAAGCTGAGAACTGACTTATTTTCAAGCCAGGCATTTCTGGGATAGATAATTAAAAGCAGTAATATTATAACAGGTAACAGAAAATATAAAAGCAAACCTTGGTCACCATGGCTAACATTTGAATGTGTCTTGACTGTAAGCCTCCTTGTGTTGGTGGGACTTTTAAAGAGGGGGATCTTGAGAGAGACCCTAAGTCATTGGAGTATGGTATTGGAAAACATTAAACAGTTCTGAGGCCCAGTCCATTTGCAACTCCCTCTCCAAAACCGCTCTGACTTCTTGCCTGGTGCTGCGATTGCTTCCTGTCCCACAGTGTCCTACCGTGGGACACAAGGCCCTCACAAGAGCTGGTACCATTTCCCTGAGCCTCCAAACTAAATAAGCCTCTTTTATTTAATATAAATACCAGCCTCAGGTATTTTGATATAATAATTAATTGCTAGCACACTAACTCAGGTAACTATATACGCATTTGTCCCATTCCTGAGTCTTTCCAAGATTGGAGCCAGGGAGAAAGTGGGTAAAGAATGGAGTAAAATCTGTGACCCAAATGAAAGGAGGATTCCTTGGTTACCTGCTCATCTTAAGATGTTTGTTTGTGGTGATGTGTTTTGAAACAGAGCCTCATAGGTCCCAGGCTGACTTAGGACTTGGAAAGTAGTCCAGAACGACCTTAAACTTCTGATCCTCCTTCCTCTACGTCCCATGCTGGGCTTACATCTACACTACTACCCACAGTTTGTGCAGTGCTGGGCAAGGAACCGAACCTAGAGCTTTAAGTATGCTAGGCAAGCACTCTACCAACTGATCTACAAAAATGTCTCCTTTCAACATGGTCTGTTCACACTAAATTTATCCCACAGTCCCATGGGGATACAAAGAGGAAAAGAAATCCTGGGCATGCCTCTGAAGACAGAAATTCCGAAAACTGGGGTGGAAGTGGAGCTGACCTCACTATCCTCACTCCATCCAGCCCTGGAAGATGAGACATGTCCCTGTGATCCTTCCGAATGGGTGCCATATTTAACCTGAAACTTCAAGTTTCTTCTAAATCTCCCAGGGAAGTAATTCAGGAGAAGAATAAAAACAGCTCATTGATTCCTGGTTTGTTTGTAATTTTTCTTTGCCTTTTCCAAGGCTTTTACTCCTTTTCTGAGACATCTTTTTAACTGACAATTCTATCCCCTGCTACTGTATAAGAAAATGTTACTTAAAGACTCCAATTTCTTCTCAGTGCTGAACCACAGCCAGGCCTGTGCAGGCTGTCTGTGCTACTGGGGGTGGGGGTGGGGAGTCTTCCTGGCTCTGCCTTTGCTTTAGATTTATGTGTTAGTTTTTCTATGGGAACACTGTCATTTTCTAATTCATCTGTGTGTTTTAATGAAAAGTGAAAGCTCAAAAGAGACTTGCTGTTCCCCCACAAGTTATAAATATGAGTTTTTCCCAATCTCATTTCTCTTTCTCCTCCTCTCTTCTCTCCAGCTTTCTTTCCCCCTCCTCCCCCTCTCGTTCTCCTCTTCCTCCTCTTCCCTATTTATCAAGCCACCCTCTAAATACCAGTGCTTATACCTACAGCCAAAGGCTGCTTTCAGCTTTAATCAGAGAAACCTCTCTTTGCATTGAAAAGAGGTAAACACAGAGAGAGACCCATGGCTGCACAAGACCCTGAAAATAAAGGATAGTCGTGTGTTCAGTCCTAGACATGACATTTATACCACTCCCTTAAGGCTCAGTAAACACAGTGGAAGAGGAGGCAGAAAGACTCTAAGGGCCATGAGACAGGGTGAAGGGTTGCAAAGTGTCTTCATCTAAGCATGACATCACCATGGCAATCAAAAGCTCTCAGCAGCCGTGCCTACTGGCACTTGTCCCATACAGTCAGGAACCTCCTAATGGTCAGCCATGGATGGAGAAAAGGCTCACAGGGACCTACATCTTACTGATGATCTATTGGCAACTGGTGGTTTGAAAGAAAACGGCCCCCAAAGAGAGTGTCAATATTAGAAGGTGTGGCTTTGTTGGAGTAGTTGTGGACTCGTCAGAGGAAGTGTGTCACAGTGGAGGCAGGCTTTGAGGTCTTATATATGCTCAAGCCATGCCCAGTGAGACAGATCACTTCCTGTTGCCAGTGAGTCAAGATTTAACAACTCTCACCTCCTTCTCTAGCACCTGTCTGCCTGCATTCTGCCTTGTTCCCCTCCACGATGATAATGGACTAAACCCCCGTACTGTAAGGCAGCCACCACATTCACTGGTAAACCCTCCAGGCTTGATGTGACTTACTAATTAACATTCCAAATTCTAGGTCACACAGATGACCCTACTCTGTAGTACACTAAAACAACAACAACAACACAAAGCAAAAAAAAAAAATATGGGAAAGATATTTGTAAAGAAAAAGGGAAGCTGGCAGGATTAGAAGGAAAATAAGAGAGGGTGGAGGAGATGACCCAGAATGTGTTATTTATATATATGCAATTGTCAAAGAACAAAATTTATTGAAGGAGGCCTGAGCTCAAAAGCAGATTTGGTACAATGTAAAGTAAGAGTCCCTTGTGAAGAAGAGGGTACTACCAACACACTGAAAAAACAGAAGTGAGACCATCCTGAGCAACCCAGATATATGCACACCTGTCTTCTGAGGCACACAGTTCATTTATGACTTCAACTCATAGAGTTTCTATTTCTTCATTCTAAAATCAAATCAGAAACACTCTAACCCATCATAGATTGATAGCAAGCCCATGAAAGATAAGGGAGCATGATGCAGGAGAGGCAAGGTCTTACATACATGAAAATGTGTCCCTCAATGGCAGGAACTCACCCACCATAGAGTAGCTTTCTGCCTCCAATTTTGCCACACAGAGAACAATTCCCTAGAACTTGGTGGTTCTATGTACTAAGACCTCTGAGCAAAGACCCCTCTAAAAGGACTGTGTTTTTCTGATAATAGAACTTGTTTTACTTTCCAAACTCCAGAGTGGTCATGAACTGCCTGAGGGAAATGCTTTCTTGGTTACCCTGTCACTACATCCAGGTAGCCAGGGCTGCACACTCTGTCCTAGACACCTATATCTGGCATATGATTCTTAACTCATACACTTAAAAACTAATTCAAAAGTACCTGGAAATGGTTGGTTTTGATTGTCAAAATTTAAATAAAGTCTAGAATCACCTGGGAAGGGTGTAGGCAGAAGTTTCTGTCCTGCCAGCAACTCCCAAATACCTGGCAGCTGCTTTCCAAATTACCACACAGAGGCTTATATTAATTATAAATGCTTGGCCAGTAGCTCAGGCTTATTATTAACTGGCTCTTTAACTTAAATTAACCCATAATTTTTATCTATGTTTAGCCACATGGCTTGTTACCTTTTCTCAGTATGGCATTCTCATCTTGCTTCCTCTGCATCTGGCTGGTGACTGTTCCAACTCTGCGCTTCTTCATCCCCTCCTTAGGCTGGTTTTTCTACCTAACCTTATCTTGCCTGGCTTTATTGGCCAAAACAGCTTTATGAAACCAGTCAAAACCAATGAAACCAACACACATTCACAGCATACAGAAGGATATCCCACAGCATTTCCCCCTTTCTGTCTAATCAAAAAGGAAAACACCCACCTACAGAAGGGAGTCTCAATGAAGAATTATTAAATTAGATTGTCCTGTGGGCATGTCTGTAGGGGATTACCTTGATCATTTCCCTTAAGATGGAAAGGCCTGCCCACTATGAGTGGCATCATTCACTGCACAGGAGATTCTGGCTTGCATAAGAATGGAGCTAAGCACTAGTATGTATGCATTAATTTAATGTCTCTGGTCTTCAGTAAGGATGTGATGTCATCAGTTGCTTCAAACTCCTGCTACCTTGGATTCCCTTCAATGGTAGATTGTGACATGGAATTTTGAGCCAAATGAAATGTTTCTTCTTTATGTTGTTTTTGTCTTCATATTTTATCCCAGCAAGGGGAAAGGAAACTAAGACATACCTCTTCTCTCCAGCCTTTTGTATGCTTTCAAATATCCTTGAAGACCCATAAATTCTGAGTATTCCAGAAGAATATGCTCAGCTAGATACAGATCATGCAGATATTATAATACATATGGTTATGTAGGTCAAAATACAAGTGCACATATTCATATGCACTTTACATAGGAAAATCTTAATTCCTAAATCAACCAGACAAATAGTTCAGTAGGTGTATCAGTCAATTTTCACCACTATATGGTACTATCTGAGATAGAACTTATTATAAGGGCTCATATTTCTAAGGATTCTAGTTCATGATCAAGCAATTCCATTTGTCAAAGCCTCTGAGAAGGCAGAACATGCACAGGAGTGTGTAGCAGAGCAAAGGCACTCCCATCTTAATATACGAAGTTAAGAGGAATGCAGAAGTTCTGAGGCTCCACAAGTCCTTTTGAGTACATACCCCGATAACCTAAGTACCTCCCAGGAAGCACCATAGTCTAAATGTTCCATACCTTCCAGTAGCACTAACCCTATAGACAGCATACTCAAAAACTGCCTTCTCCAGGTTGTGCCTACTCTTCAGGGACCACATATCCATCCTAGTCCCAGGGCTTTCCAGTTTCAGCTGGAGGTGACCATGTGGGGTCATCCTGTGTTCCTTTCCTCTTTCCTTCACCTTCCTTAGAAATGATGCCCAGTGTGTTCTCTAATCATATTCTTACAAACATATAGCCATCCTAGAGTCTGTTTCCTGGCAAATCCAACTTAAGACAACTTGCTATTTCTCTATTTGGCTTGTTGGAGAAAAAAGAGCAAGTAATAATAATAAAGTATATGTTAAACACTCCCAAATATGCACAAGGCAGGTCTCTCATCAGAGTGAGCAAATGAGAAACTCAATGCCAACCTCCAGCCATAATGACTCAGAAAACACAGGGCCACACTAGCCTGGGGGACGTGGGCTTTATTTTGCCAGTGAGAACAGAACCATTGAGCTGTTTTTTGTTCTTTTGTTTTTGTTTTTGGTTTTGGTTTTGGTTTTGGTTTTGGTTTTTCGAGACAGGGTTTCTCTGTGTAGCTTTGCGCCTTTCCTGGAACTCACTTGGTAGCCCAGGCTGGCCTCGAATTCACAGAGATCCACCTGGCTCTGCCTCCCAAGTGCTGAGATTAAAGGCGTGCGCCACCACCACCCGGCTTGAGCTATTATTTTAATAATTACTTTTCTTAAAACTTCCTCTATATATATCCATATTTTAAATTGCCTATTTTTTTAAAAAACATCTGATAAGGCATTACTTATCCTGGGAAGGGGGAGGCATTCATTTGTTTTCATTCACTTGTTCATTTGGAGAAACCTACTGAACTGTCAGTGGGTCCAAGGAGTAACGATCCTCTATGGAGGTGTGGAAGGAGCAAAAGAAACCACAATAGTTAGGGAGAAAGTTTAGTTGGTAAAGTACTTTCAATCACAAGGATCCAAGTTTGACATCTAGAATCTACTATAAAATAAATAAATTACATAAATAAATAATAAGGCTTGGACCACTTGGACCACTTATAATCTCAGAACTGTGGGTATAGAAACAGGTGAATCTCTGGAGCTTTCTAGTCTAGTTAGCAAATTCCAGGCAAGTAAGAAACCCTGTCTCAAGGAAAAAAAAGATATGAAAGGAAAGAAAGAGGAAGACAGGGAAGGAGGCAGGGGAGAGGACAGTTCTGTGTTGTCCCTGGGCCTCAATTCCAATGCATCTCTCTTCTGAAAACTTTGCTCATAGCTCAGTTCTTTGGCTGAATATCCAAGGAAGGGAAATCCCTCTCATATTTGACCTTTCTTCTTTCTGTATAGAGCTCTCTACAGACTTGCTGGAGGGAAACCCTCCAGCTTCTAGTTATACAAATGTTTCTCGATTTGATAATAAGAATTCTCTAAATCAAGTCAGTATGAAAAGAAGTCCTCTGGAAAAGTCAGAAAAATACCCTTCAAGATGTAGCTCTTATCATCTACAAAGAATGTAAGCTCAAGGGCAGAAAGACACTGTAGAGTAATAGATACCAAGTTCCCTTTTGAAAATGCTATATGCACATAAATCCTTCCTTTTAAATTATGAACCATAGTACATTAGTGGTAAAATTGAAACTGGGTGAATGAAATTCACAGAGCAAGAAATTATTTATATTTGCTATATAGGATCCTGATCTACCTTGAAGACCTGAAGAAATATGAACAAGAGCTAAAGAGTAGGAAATAAGCATGTGTTCATAAGACTCTGTCTCTGCAGACGTAGAACCCTTCCTTGCACTCACAAGTCAGTACCATAGAATTCCATGCTGAGCTGCAAAATGGAGAAAGACACCCGCCCCTCCTCCCAGGTACTCAGGGTACTCCAGGTTTCTAGACTTCCTATAAGAATGACATAAGCAATAAGCACACTCCTCCTATTTTGCATTTAATCCTGATATTGCTTAATGGCATGAAAGCAAACTAAAGAAGGATCATGCTGTAGTATATGCCAAAGTAGCATATGAATCTCGAGCCCTTGATGGGACCTACAGATATATGTCCAGAAAAAGATCTTAGAAAGGACATGCAGAAGAAGCCTTAAGTTGTAGAAATGGAAAGTTTAACATATTTACTTGCAATAAATCTTTTCTTCTGTGCCTAGCCTTTCCTGACTGTGGATACATGATCTTCCTAAATGCCTCCACTCAGCAAATGGAAATCCTGAGTCCCAAACTACTAGAAAGGTTGTTCAAGGACTGGATGCCTTTTGAGAAACAGGTTCAAGATATCCTAGCTGAAAAGTGGTCTCAGTCAAGGTGAGGATGGTGGAAGCAAGGCAAGGAGATAGTGTTCTGCAATCAGAAATCAGGCAGATTCCCAGATGCATGACAGATATTGAAGACTATGTTTGGGATCCACCCACCATGCCAAGCCATTGGAAGGAGGAGGGAGAACATTCTCTGGAAATGATCAATGCAACAGAAGTCAGTACACGACTTAGGTCGGTCACTCAACACAAAACAATCATGAGTGCCCTAACCTTCAGTTACTTGCTTTCAATCATTTTCTAACATTAAAATTTCCTGGGTTTAGGGCTTTAGATTATTTGGTTGAGGCTAACATGCACAAAGCCACCATATACATAAACTGAAAGATAAAAATCACATGATCACCCCACTAGATGTAGAAAAGACTTTTGACAAAACCCCATATCTCTTCATGACAAAAGTACTGGAGAGGTTATAAATACAATGGACATACCTCAACATAATAAAAACAATTTACAGCAAACTCACAGCTAATATCAATCTAAATGTATCTTTATTTGTAGATGGTATAATAGTGTACATAAGTGACCCTTAAAATTCCACCAGGAAACTACTACAGCTGATAAACACTTTCAACAAAGTAGCAGAATACAAAATTAATACACAAAAATTAAGTCTTCCTATATACAAATGACCAATGAACTGAGAAAGAAGAGAAAAAACACCTTTTACAATAGTCTCAAAAATATAAAATATCATGGAGTAACTCTAACCAAGTAAGTGAAAAACTTGTATGACTAAAAACTTTGACACTGAAGAAGGAAATTGAAGAGGATATCAAAAGATGGAAAGATATCCCATGCTCATGGATCAGCAGGATTGATATAATAAAAATGTCCATCTTACCAAAAGCAATGTACATATTCAGTGCAATTCCCATCAAAATCCCCACTCAATTCTTCACAGATATTGAAAGGACAATTTTCAGCTTCATATGGCAACATTAAAAAAAACATGATATCTAAATATTCTTGAATGATGAACTGCTGGAGGTATCACCACTTCTCATCTCAAACTGTACTACAGAGCTATAGTAATAAAACCAGCATAGTATTGAGGCAAAAATAGACACATTGATCAATGAAATTGAATAAAGACCCACAATTAAATCCATATACCTATGGACACCTGATTTTTTTTTTTATAAAGAAGCCATGAATACACACTGAAAAAAAAGAAAGCACCTTCAACAAATGATGCTGGTCAAACTGGATGACTGATGTAGAAGAATGCAAATAGATCTATACTTCACACTCTGTACAAAACTCAATTCCAAATGGGTCAAAAACCTCAACCTAAATCCAGATACACTGAACCTAATAGAGGAGAAAGTGAGGAATAGCCTTGAACTCATTGGCACAGGAGACAACTTCCTGAACAGAACACCAATTGCACAGGCACTGTGATGGACAATTAACAAATAGGACCTCATGAAACTGAAAAACTTGTGTACCATCACTCAGACAAAGCAGCAGCCTACAGAATAGGAAAATATTTTTACCAACTTCACATCTGATATCCAAAATACATAAAGAACTAAAAAAACTGAATATTAAGAAAAAATAACCAAATTAAAAAATGGGATACAGATTTACGCAAAGAATTCTCAAAAAAAAAAAAAAGCTTAGAAACAGTTAAATGTCTATCATCCTTAGTTACTCATTGGGGAAATGCAAATCAAAGCACTGTAAGATTTTTATCTGAAACTGGTCAGAATGGCCAGAATAAAAAAACAAAACAAATAAAAAGCAAACAAATTATGGTTCATGCTTGTAAGGATTGGAGTAAGGGTAACACTCATCCATTGCTGGGGGGAGCACAAACTTATGCATCTAGGAATTGATCTACCTAAAAATCCACCTGTACTATCTTTGGGCATCTAACCAAATGACACATCATCCAGAGACACTTGTTCCACCATTTCCATTGCTGCTTTCCTCACAATAGCTAGAAATTGGAAACAACATAGATGTCCATCTATTTCTAAAGAAGAAAAGGGGATAGTACAGATATGATAGGATAAAGAATAACAGCTTGTTTAAAATGTTTTATGTTGCTATGGATTTTAATTTTGTTATACTGTATGTCTATTTCTAATCTTGTTTAAAGTGTTATGTTTGTACAGCTCATTTGAAATTGTAATGTATAATTAAGAAATACAGATTAATAATTAGTCATCTATGATAGTCAAACTTATATTCATGTTAGTTAAGTTTTCTAGGCATATATAGATATATTTCAATTCAGTAGGTAATCTTCAAACACTTCAAAGACCCATAAAATATGGCATTTAAAATGTTTAAAAAACTTAGACTTTCTGGATAGTGAGACATGTCTGTTCCTGGCAGCACCAATTTACTTCAAAGTGAAAGATGGGCATCAAAGACACTCTATATGGAGTTTATCTTCTTCTTGGCAAAAATGGCCATTTGGGCAAGAGACTGTTCTTGCCTGTACTGCTTGACAATATGTTGTATTGACTGGACATGCAGGACCCATGGAAAAATGACTGCTGAATTTGCCAAAACAAGGTAAAATGGTCCTTCAGGTTCCTGCTTTGCAGAGGAGATTGCCAGATATTCTACAGGACATAGGGAGAAGCGACTGAGAGTTTCTAAGCCTATAGGCTGAAGATGGATGCCCCAACATTACAGAGGAACTTGGGTGACTGTCCAGGCAGCCAACTGTCTCTGTCATTCTAGATTTTTGGAAGTTGCTTACAATGCTCTCCTGTTTACTTAGGTAATATTATATCTTTCTGAGAAGTCTGATGTACTTGAAGACTAGACAGAATATTTTCTTTAATTTTGCCAAATATAAATAGACTTGATATTGTAACTGTAATTCCTGTTTGATTACTGTTCTAGTATATGTAATTTTACTATGTTAAAGTTAAAAACCTTCCTTTTTGATGAGACAGAAAAGGGTAAATGCTGTGGGATAATGCTCTTGTACACTGGTTTAAAAAAAAAAACACTGATTGGCCAGTAGCCAGGCAGGAAATATAGGCTGGCTGAGCAGACGAGGAGAATTCTGGGAAGAGGAAGGGCTGAGTCAGGAGTCACCAGCCAGACACAGAGGAAGCAAGATGACAAGGCAGAACTGAGAAAAGGTACCAAGCCATGTGGCTAAATATAGATAAGAATTATGGGTTAATTTAAGTATAAGACCCAGTCAGTAATAAGCCTGAGTTAATGGCCAAGCAGTTATAAATAATATTAAGTCTCTGAGTGATTATTTTATAAGGGGGCCATGGGACTGTGGGGGCTTGGTAGGACTGGAGAATCCTTCAGACTACAGACTGCTATGGATGGACAGGGGCAGGGACTGGAATAGGATGATCAAACAGGGAGGGGTGAGGGAGTGAAATATAGGAGATACAGCTAAACAATACAAGCTTTCTAGTGTGTGTGTGTGTGTGTGTGTGTGTGTGTGTGTGTGTGTGATCTAAATGAAATATCTAAGTAACAGGGGAAACACAGCCTACAACTGGGCATCTTTTGTCACCAAATGAATCTTCCAGCACTAGGAATGGGTTACATTTGTTCAAGCTCTTGTCCAAAGGAGTCCCATGGGAACCCCCAAACAACCCAGGCTATTACCAAAGTCTCTCGGTGGTTCTCCACAAGCTTACAGTAAGTCCCTATTGTGGAAGACCACACCTACACAACTCATTAAACACAGAGAAGTCAAGCTGGTACCTACCTAGAGCCTTCACTACTACAGAGTAGTGTTCATGGTACTGGAAGGTACTATGCACAGTACCAAAGGAAAAAGTTAAAGACCAACCCAGCTACAAACCCTTCAGTCTACAATGGTGACCTGATTGCAGGATCTACTGGTACAATAGCAGCACAAAGCTTGTGGGAAAAACCAACCAATATTTGATGTGAGTTAAAGCCGACTCCACAAGATAGAACCCATACCCACTGATGCCTGTGTGGCCAAGAACCGAAGACTAGATAAGCCACAGACCTAGTAGGAATACCAAATACTACTGTTCTGCTAGAGAAACATAACAATGAGATGACTCCTAACGACATTCTGCTATACTCATGGATCAAAGCTTGCTCAGCCATCAGCAGAGAAGCTTCCTCCTGCAGTACATGGAAATAAATACAGAGACACACAGCTGGACAATGTGAAGAGAATGAGAGATCTTGGAACACTCAGCCCTGAAAGGGATGGCTTCACCAAATCCTGCTTCTCTGGGTTCAGGGAACTCTGCAGAAGAGGTGGGGAAAAGAGCCAGAGGGAATGCAGGACACCAAAGAATCTAGGCCTTCTGGATGCAACAAGGTTGGCACACACATGAATTTAAAGAGACTGTGACAACATGCAGAGGACGTGCACACGTCTTCATAGACAGAGTCCTGGTACTGAAAGGAGAAATGGACCCACGCCCCCATCCCTAACTCAGAAACTGTCTACAATCGATAGCCACTTGCAAATGAAAAAATAGTTTTCTCCAAGGGAGTTTCATGTGAAAACAAACAGCACTTAGGGGTAGACCTCATCCCCAGCAGTAGATGGCAAATCCCAAACAAACTCAACAGCATCTTTGGAGGGGCTTTGTCTCATGATGTTGTCTCGGGCCTCAAAAAAACAGACAAAGAAACAAACCCCTTACAGATCTTCCACATACATATTATGGCTTCATGTTTTCTTTTCTTAAGGGAGTCCTGTATGTGCAAATGTGTATGTGTGTGTGTGTGTGTGTGTGTGTGTGTGTGTGTGTATACATACATTTCTTGAACTTTTTCTTTGGCTCTTTTTCTTGTTTGGTTGTTTTGTTCTTATCTAATTTGTTTTGTTTTGTCTTATTCTATTTTATTTTATTATTATTCCTTAGATCCCTGCTTGTTTCCTAACAAGAGACAAAAAGTGTATGGATCCATATAGGAGGAGAGGTTTGGACGAAATGGAAGGAGTAGGGAAGCATACTCGGACTACATTGCTGAAATTATTGAAAAAAAATCTATTTTCAATAAAATAAAATGAACTCCAACTAGGAAAGGCAGAAATGTCAACTAAAACACTTAACATCACCCTGAGAGCTTCTCCTGCTCATTCTCCAGGCATCCTCTGACTGGCAGCATCCCACTGAAAGCAGAACTTTTTTGGTTTTGCTTTTGCTTTTTAATTCACCCAATTGAGACTATATACAAACTGCAGGAGGGAAATGTCTTGCATTCAAACCAGAGCTTCACAACACATTGTGCCTTAGCAGTGTGACTTGGTAGGTCGTGAAAGGCCAGTGTGACTTGGTAGCATCCCCCTTATAAGTGCTGTTGAAGGGTAGAGGAGAAGGAAGCAAGAGGGGGAGGATTTGAGAGCAGAGGAGTCTGTCTGAGAGAGTGGGTTTTGCCAATGCAGCGTCTATCAGCTGCAGGACTTTCAACTAAGCTGCAGTATTGTCACATTACAGTTCTACTCTACACTCTGAAAAGAATCGTTTCTTTCAATTTATGTTCAACATAAATTATGTGGCAATAAGTAATTTCTAATTAATGTCTTACTTTGTCATATGACTTAGATTAATGATGACAGCTTGGCCTGTGTGTGTGTGTGTGTGTGTGTGTGTGTGTGTGTGTGTGTGTGTGTGTATGGGGTTGCAAAGAGGGGAGACAGTTGTTTTCATAAGATTAGAAAATGCATTATGCTAGACAGAAGTTCTGGGTCTGTCCCAGAAGTTTTGGTGGACACTGAAGTTAGGAAGCCTCCTTATGAAGGCATATCCTATCTTCAGGAAGAGAGTCACAGGGAAAGCACATGGTTCACACACCTCAGGTCATGTGAGCATGCCATTTCAGAACAAGGGAACTCCAAGGTTTGTCTTTCTTTCTCATCCATAAATCAAGGAAAATAATGGGTTTCCAACTATCCAGCTCTCACAGTTTTAATGAAATAAAATTCTGCAGGGTGCACTCCTGTTTAAGGGCTGGCTAAAATTTACAACTAGAAATTAGAGGTGAAATAAGGAAATTACTAGCAGATTGTGGTTTTGAGTTCTAGGGACAGAAGCACAAGTGCTTGCATAGGTTTACTATCCTGAAGTGCGCAGGGAAATAAAGGGCCAACGCCATCCTCAACAGGCCAAGAAACAGAACCCTAGGAGTCGCAGGTGACAGTGCCATAGATAAGAGATATCGTTGTCTTCATAAATCTGCTATCACAAATAAATAAGATGAGTGGTTTGAGTGTCCCTAAGAATAAAGGAGTGGTCCATAGTATGCCTTCCTTGGAAACAGGACTGGAAAAGCATTTGTTAGAAGCAAGAAAAGCTGGTTGACATATTTTGTTCAAGGTGTCCAAGCAAGTGTTCTGGTGACTCATGTAACTAATTATTCAGTAACAAAAAGGCTATCCAGCCCATAGGCTGTTCCACCCAACAGGCTGTCCCAGCCAACAGGCTATCCCAAACAAAGAAAGACTGGAAGATGCCATATGGTGTTCCTATAAGTGTAGTTGGGTCACATTTGATATAAGATGCTGCCAAAGTGATAAGGAACTGTGAGTGGATATAATCACATCAAAGATCATTCTGGAAAGAGCATTGTCTAAGGTAAACAATTGCTCTCCACATGAGCCTTTTAACACAAGGGAGACCTTATCTGCCACATGATCTCCCTTAAGTCTAACATCAAGGGAGACCCAAGCAGACCAGAGCTGCACAAGAGTTCACATGATTTCATTCAGTCTAGAGCTTCCAAACAACTTAATTAGTCCTTTGATGAAGGAACACAAACACTGAAAGATGGACTTTGGAATTTTAAAGAATTTTCTGGGAAAAAAAAAGACAATGTGAACCAGCCAGGAGTTTGATAAACACTAAATCTATTTTCACCCTGTTCCCTGCTGACAGATTTCTCCCATATTAATCTACAATTTCTCATTGACATCTCAGTCATCCAAAAATCACTCAATTTACTTCAAACCACCCAGAAATACAATAAAGCTGCCAGATATTTCCACTTTCTGGGAACATCTAACCCATTGATATGCTGCCCCTGCCTCCTCTCTGCATCTGACAGGAGCTTTTAAATTGAATTGAAGACCATCCCTGTCCTACCTGGGTTAGCATTTTTACAACAGACACACAGAGAAATCTACACAGCCTCTCTTTAATTTTTTCCCATCCATCCCAGTGGAATCCATTGCCTAACACACAAATCACCAGGGGCACAGCAGAGACTATGGCTCACAAATTCCAATTTTGATTTGTTGTTTTGTTGTTGTCTGAATGCAAATAGCCCCGTCTTGTCCTCCATCACCTGACTCAAGTCTACAAGCTGGCCACCATGTTTCAGCTCTCCATCTGGTACATTCCTATAATCATAGCACTCAGGAGTCTGAGGCAAGTGGGTCATGAGATCAAGGCCATTATAGACTACAAAACGAAACCAAAGTAAGATAAAATGAAATAGCAGTGATTTTCTGGGGTGCTATCTCTTGAGATACACTGACAGAGAACAATCCCATTGAACTCTAAGGAGCTTCCACCAAATACAGTCAGACAGCTCTACTCCTGCAAATGATGCTCTACATGCCTGTCTTCTCTCAGCATCCTAAAATATGAGAACATCTCTGCTGGTGTGGAAACTTCTGGACACTGTGCCTGATTTTCTCATTTTTTTATTCATTTTCTCTAGTAAATAAAGTTTGCTATGGAAGACAAGTCCCCCCACCCCTGCAGGGCTTGGAGTGGGGAGGCAACAGAAACCTGCTGTTAAGAACATGTAGTCCTCAGAGATGGATTTTTTTGTTGGTAGTTTTTATTTTTTTTTAAATTCTAGAAATTGTTCCTAAAACAATTGCAAATATGTCTAAGTTTAGAGAATTGAGTTACTTTGACATTAAAATGAAGGCCAGATTCTAATTCAAGGACAAAGCTGTCTGTATGTGGCCCTTATGAGCTCCCACACAATGAATTTGTTTCAACCTTCATTCATTAGAAAACACAACAAAATTATTTCCTGTGTTGTGCTATTCCTACTGCAGCATTGAAATAATGGCAAGATAGTCATTCTTTAGTTTCTAAGTTTCATTTTGTGTTTTACTTATTTAGAGTGATTCCTAAAGGATTATACCATAATAACCCTGAGTAGTCACTTAGCATGAATGAAATTGTAGAGAAATATTTCCAGCTGTCTTCCTGATTGTTTTAAAATAGGCACTTTTCTAAACCCCCGTTTCTCAGTTATAATTACAATGAAGAACTGTCTTTGCAGTTAGAGATCTATAATAACCACAGAAAGACAGAAGATTGACCTGCTCCACCACACCCCAGTTTTTCATTGTCTTGTTTTTCTGTTCTCAGATCTTTTGCTCTGTACTCTCATCTCTCTCTGTCACCACCAAAGGCATTCTCAATTAATGGACGCAATGGTATGAACCAAATTAAACTCATTCTGTCCATCCTCTGTAAATCATTTCCTCCTATGCTCCTACTCAGTGGAAAACATCTGTCTTTCCATCTCTTCTCATTGATCCCAAGAAGAAACACAGGCCTCCTCAGTCACCTTCCTCTTTTCTCCCCTGCAGTGAGGTTATCACAAACCCTTCAGAAGATCTCCTTGGTCTGCCTTCCCCTCCTTTCCACCACTGCTTCCTCATTTTTATCATTTGGACCTTTGTAGACAAATGCTCCTCATATTCACTGTCCAGCATTTTGTGTCACTTAGGAGACATTTCAAAGTAGGAAAACTGTTCCAATCCTGCTTTTAAATCTTCCAATGGTGACTTACTACAGTGCAGATGAAATTCAAACTTCGTATAGCACATATCCGTGACACTTTCACCTGTGCTCTGGAGGTGTGTGTGTGTGTGTGTGTGAGTGTGTGTGTGTAAGTGCATGCGTGCATGTAGGTGAGTGTGCCTCTGTGTGTTTGCATATGTGTGAGGCACATGTGTGAGTGTGCATGTGTGAGTGTGTGTGAGTACATGTATGTATGAGTGTAGAGGTGTGGGATGTGCATGTGTGCTCATGTGTGTGCACATGTGTCAGTGTATGTTCACATGTGTGTTCGTGTGTGTGTGTGTGTGTGTGTGTGTATGTGAATAAGTGAGTGAGTGTGTGTATGTGTTCAGCTCTACACGTGTATATTCTTTTTGGGGGGGTTATTTTTATTTTATAATTTAATTTAATTTTACATATCAGTCACGGATTCCCTTGTTCCCCCCCTCTCACCCCCCCCAGCCCACCCTCCATTCCCATCTCCTCCAGGGCAAAGACTCCCCTGAGGATTGAGTTCAACTTGGTAGATTCAGTCCAGGCAGGTCCAGTCCCCTCCTCACAGGCTGAGCCAAGTGTCCCTGCATAAGCCCCAGGTTTCAAACAGCCAGCTCATGCACTGAGTACAGGACCCGATCCCACTGCCTGGATGCCTCCCAAACAGATCAAGCTAATCAACTGTCTCGCTTATTCAGAGGGCCTGATCCAGCTGGGGGCTCCTCAGCTATTGGTTCATAATTCATGTGTTTCCATTCGTTTGGCTATTTGTCCCTGTGCTTTTTCCAATCTTGGTCTCAACAATTCTCGCTTATACAAACCCTCCTCTTTCTCGATCCACTTGGGGCCTGGCCATGGATCTCTGCATCCGGTTCCCTCAGTCATTGGATGAGGTTTCTAGCACGCCAATTAGGGTGTTTGGCCATCCTATCACCAGAGTAGGTCAGTCCGGGCTTTCTCTCGATCATTGCCAGTAGTCTATTGTGGAGGTATCTTTGTGGATTTCTGTGGACCTCTCTAGCACTTTGCTTCTTCCTATTCTCATGTGGTCTTCATTTATCATGGTCTCTTATTCCTTGTTCTCCCTCTCTGTTTTTGATCCAGCTGGGACCTCCTGCTCCCCTAAGCTCTCTTTCCCTTGACCCTTGCCCTTCATTTCCCCCACTCACGTCCATGTTGTTCTTGTAGATCTCATCCATTTCTCTGTCATTGGGCAATCCCTGTGTCTTTCTTGGGGTCCTATTTTCTAGGTAGCCTCCCTGGAGTTGTGAGTAGCAGTCTAGTCATCTTTGTTTTATATCTAGTATCCTCCTATGAGTGAGTACATACCATGTTTGTCTTTCTGAGTCTGGGTTACCTCACTCAGGATGATTTTTTCTAGATCCATCCATTTGCCTGCAAACCTCATGATGTCATTGTTTTTCTCTGCTGAGTAGTATTCCATTGTGTATATGTACCACATTTTATTTATCCATTCTTCAATTGAAGGGCATCTAGGTTGTTTCCAGGTTCTGGCTATTACAAACAAAGCTGATATGAACATAGCTGAGCAAGTGCCCTTGTGGTATGATTGAGCATTCCTTGGGTATATGCCCAAGAGTGGTATAGCTGGATCTTGGGGGAGATTGATTCCCAATTTTCTAAGAAAGCGCCATATTGATTTCCAAAGTGGTTGTACAAGCTTGCATTCCCACCAGCAGTGGAAGAGAGTTCCCCTAGCTCCACATCCTCTCCAGAATAAGTTGTCTTCAGTGTTTTTGATCTTAGCCATTCTGTCAGGTGTAAGGTGGTATCTGAGAGTTGTTTTGATTTGAATTTCCCTGATGATTAAGGATGTTGAGCAATTCCTTAAATGTCTTTTAGCCATTTGAGTTTCCTCTGTTGAGAATTCTCTGTTTAGTTCTATAGGCCATTTCTTAATTGGACTGTTGGCCATTTTGATGTCTAATTTCTTGAGTTCTTTATATATTCTGGATATCAGCCCTCTGTCAGATGTGGGGTTGGTGAAGACCTTTTCCCATTCTGTAGGCTGTCGCTTTGCCTTGTTGACCATATCCTTTGCTCTACAGAAGCTTCTCAGTTTCAAGAGGTCCCATTGATTGTTTCTTTCAGTGTCTGTGCTACTGGTGTTATATTTAGGAAGTGATCTCCTATGTCAATGCGTTCAAGACTACTTCCTACTTTCTCTTCTATCAGGTTCAGAGTAACTGGGTTTATGTTGAGGTCTTTGATCTACTTGGACTTAAGTTTTGTGCATGATGACAGATATGGATCTATTTGCTGCCTTCTACATGTTGATATCCAGTTGTGCCAGCACCATTTGTTGAAGATGCTTTCTTTTTTCCATTGTACAGTTTGGCTTCTTTGTCAAAAATTACGTGTTCATATGTGTACAGATTAATGTCTGGGTCTTCAATTCAATTCCATTGGTCCACATATCTGTTTTTATGCCAGTACCAAGCTGTTTTTTATTACTGTAGCTCTATAGTAGAGCTTGAAGTCAGAGATCATGATACCTCCAGAGGTTGTTTTATTGTACAGGATTTTTTTTGGCTATCCTGGGTTTTTTGTTTTTCCATATGAAGTTGAGTATTATTCTTTCCAGGTCTGTGAAGAATTGTGTTGGTGTTTTGATGGGACTGCATTGAATCTGTAGATTGCTTTTGGTAAGATTGCCATTTTTACTATGTTAATCCTGCCTATCCATGAGCATGGGAGATCTTTCCATTTTCTGACATCTTCAATTTCTTTCTTCAGGGACTTAAAGTTCTTGTCATATAGGTCCTTCACTTGCTTGGTTAGTGTTACCCCAAGGTATTTTATATCATTTGTGGCTATTGTAAAGGGTGATGTATCTCTGATTTCCTTCTCAGCCTGTTTGTCAATTGTATATAGGAGGGCTACTGATTTTTTTGAGTTGATCTTGTATCCTGCTATGTTGCTGAAGGTGTTTATAAGCTGTATCAGTTCCTTGGTTGAATCTTTGGGGTCACTCAAGTATACTATCATGTCATCTGCAAATAGGGAAAGCTTGACTTCTTCCTTTCCAATTTGTATCCCCTTAATCTCCTTATGTTGTCTTATTGCTCTGGCTAGAACTTCAAGTACTATATTGAATAAGTATGGGGAGAGCAGACAGCCTTGCCTCGTTCCTGATTTTAATGGAATCGCTTTGAGTTTCTCTCCATTTAATTTGATGTTGGCTGTTGGCTTGCTGTAAATTGCCTTTATTATGTTTCGGTATGTTCCCTGTATTCCTGATCGCTCCAAGACCTTTATCATGAAGGGGTGTTGGATTTTGTCAAATGCTTTTTCTGCATCTAGTGAGATGATCATGTAGTTTTTTTTCTTTGAGTTTGTTTATATGGTGTATTACATTGACAGACTTTTGTATGTTGAACCACCCTTGCATCCCTGGGATGAAGCCTACTTGATCATGGTGGATAATTGTTTTGATGTGTTCTTGGAGTCTGTTTGCCAGTATTTTATTGAGTATTTTTGCATCAGTGTTCATGAGGGAGATCAGTTTGTAGTTCTCTTTCTTTGTTGTATCCTTGTTTGGTTTAGGAATCAGTGTAATTGTAGCCTCATAGAAGGAGTTTGGTAATGTTCCTTCTGTTTCTATTGTGTGGAACAATTTAAAGAGTATTGGTATTAACTCTTCTTTGAAGATCTGGTAGAATTCTGCACTGAAACCATCTGGTCCTGGGTTTTTTTTTGGTTGGGAGACTTTTAATGACTGATTCTATTTCCTTAGGGGTTATTGGACTATTTAAATAGTTTATCAGGTCTTGATTTAAGTTAGGTATGTAGTACCTATCCAGAAAATCATCCATTTCTTTTAGATTTTCCAGTTTTGTGGAGTAGAGAATTTTGAAGTATGACCTGATAATTCTCTGGATTTCCTCATTGGGTTCAAGTCTTGACCTGAAAAAGATTTTTTTGAAATTCATTAATAAATTTAATTTAAATTTGTTAATTAATTAAAATTTGTTAATAAATTTAAATTTTGATGTAAGTACATATTATATTTTGATCATATTACCCTCAATATCTGTTCTTTTCCCTCCCACCTCTTGTTACTATACTTTGTCCCTTTAAACAATTTGTCTTCTATTTTAATTACATAAGCACATACACTTGATGTATAATATAAAATGTAGGAACCACAAATGAGAAAAATCATGCAAGATTTATCCCTGAGACTGGCTTATTTCACTTAAGGAATTACCTCCAGTTTCATCCATTTTCCTACAAATAACAACTTTATTCTTCATAACTAAATGAACTTCTATCACATGTGTATATCTTTTTCCAGACCTCTGTTGGGTAAATATTCAGTAGTGGTATATGTGAGTGACACTGGACTAAACCCAAGGCTTTGTGTATCTACAAAAGTACTCTATGATTTAGCTACAGCCTCATCCTTTTGTGTATCTAGGAAAGTACTCTATGACTGAGCTATAGCCCCATCCTTTTATGAATCATAGAAAAGTACTCTATGACTGAGCTATAGCCCCATCCTTTGTGAATCCTAGGAAAGTATTTTATAACTTAGCTATAACCCCATCCATTTGTGTATCTAGGAAAGTACTCTATGATTGAACTATAACCCATCCTTTATGTATCTAGTAAAGTACTCTATGACTGAGCTGTAGTCCCATCCTTTGTGAATCCTAGGAAAGTACTTTATGAGTAATCTGTGTCTCCATCCTTTGTGAATCCTAGGAAAGTACTCTATGAGTGAGCTATGTCCTCATCCCTTTGTATTTTTTATTTTTATATAGGATCTCACTAATTTACTCAAGATTCTCTTTCTCTCACCTTGTAGCCCAGGCAGGCCTTGAACTTGTGATTCTCCCACCTCAACTTTCTGGTGTTGACCCAAAGCTATCTGTCTGAAGTGATTAACACTTAAATCAGTAGACTTTGAGCAAAGCCAACTGCTCCTCATAATGTGAGTAGGATTCATCCAAGCAGGTGAAGATACTAAGACAAGTAACTGTGGTCCCTGAGGAATGAGGGTTCTGGTTCCAGTCAGTTTCCAGATTCTAGACTACATCAGATGTTCCCTGGCTCTCCAGCCTACTAGCCTGCTCTTTTTTTATTTTTTGTTTGTTTTGGTTTTTTGTTTTGTTTTTGAGACAGGTTTTCTCTGTGTAGCCCTGGAACTTTCCTGCCACTTACTCTGTTGACCAGGCTGGCCTCGAACTCAAAGATCCACCTGCCTCTGCCTCTCTTGTGCTGGGCCAAGGAATTAAAGGCATGGGCCACCACTGTCTGGCTTCTACCAGCCTGTTATTAGTCTCTCTCTCTCTCTCTCTCTCTCTCTCTCTCTCTCTCTCTCTCTCTCTCT
>CABHPH010136148.1:0-18966 GCA_902168325.1 Peromyscus nudipes
ATCTGAATAATATGAAAAGATAAACATATGCATGTCTAAATATAATTTCCTAAAAACAACATAGCCTCTCCAAGGCATCATACTATACTAGCCAAATAAGGAATTAGTTGACAACAGTGTTCAAAACAAGGTTAAGGATGTACCCTGATTCTTTTTAATATAAAGTCTTGCATGCAAATAGGTAAAATTCTTTATAGAAAAGGCTATGCCTTGACATTGCTGGTAGTAGTCAATCTTTTCAAAAATATGCAGAGTTCCTGATTCTTGTCAGTTCTAAAACCAAAAGAAAAGAAGAGCATGTTTTCATAACTACTTCTTAGTTTATTTTCAAGTCCTCATAAGGAGATGAACAGATATAGTCTAAAGTGGAACCTAAGCATTTGAAAAAGAAAAACTCAGTAATGTGCTCATTTTACATACAAATAATACTGCATCATACAGACCCACATACTGCCTGGAGCTTCTAATGAAACTAAAAAATCTAACTCAGTGTATTCTTAAAAAAATAAATTTACATAACTAGCTCTATAAAATATAATCAACAGAAACTTTCATAGCTTACCAATACATTTCCAGAGGGTGGAGAATGTAGAGATTTACTTTCCTGGGGCAACTTAGAAATGAATACAGGAGAATCATCTTCTACCTCCTCCAAAACAACAATACACACTCGACTCATTCGCTCTTTTAAAACATTCAACTCCACGCTATGTGATAGAAGTCACAGTGGGACGAGCAAAAGCAGTTTTTCCTCCTCTTCTGTATACCACTTACAAACATTCTCTGAACAGTGCAGCTGGTTTTATAGTTGGTAATATTAGAGAAACTCAAGTTTAAAATTAAGATACATAACGTCCTAAAATAAAAACCTACTTCTTTCTGCCAGGTTATTGCAATCTATAAAAAGTTTCACATCAATGTGTCAATAATTAAAACTCCATCAAGGACTAATTCCTTTAAAAATATTTTTCTTCCACCAAAGTAGTTACATTGAGCTCTGAAATTTACTTGTACAAAACAATCATTGTTCTGGGTGACACGCCACCAGAGCATATAAAATGCAATTAGAAACAACTGCTATGATAGAGGTGGCCACGGATATCCCCACTCGTCTGCAAGGTCATATAGTTACCCGTAGGCTGGACGGCTTGTAGCTGAAAATAAAAAAGAGAATCTCACTATTCTGTTCCCACTTCTACTTTGTCTTCATTTTTTTCAGTTTCACTGACTTAATACAGATATTATCCAGGAAACAAACAAAAAGATATAGAATTTAGTATAAATCCTAAAAATTGAAGGGTTGACAATTCTTTCTGTGTTCAGGAAAAAAGAAAAAACAAACAGCCACCACTCTGCATTAACAGCAAAGCTGCAGCACATTTACACGTGATGAGTCAGATCACAGGAGACAACAGGACTACTGGTACGAGAACACAAATTGATTAATCCAGACTTCGCATATAACAGCCGAAACACAGGATGCTTTATCCCATCAGTAACATAGGCACGGCAAAGCTTTCATTCTTTCTCCATCAGGCAGTTGTTTCTGGCTGCCCAGCAAAAAGAACCAGGCACCAGGCAGAAATGGTGTCAGTGGAGAATCCTAACACAACAAGCAGACAGGAAAAGAGTCAGAAGACCTTTGAGCTCCAATTACTGCTTCAGAGTTTTCATTTTAAAAAGAGAAGGGAAGAAAGTAGTTTATCACGCTAGTATTTCCTTTCATCTCCACACGAATACAGCTTCCATTAAACGGTCTTCATTCAGAGGAAAAACAGCAGACTGTGCATCTTCTCTGAGCCAACTACTTTATTCAATCATCTGCCTCTGTGCCAAGACAGTTTCCTTCCCTGGTAAAAAACCGCTACAGTTATCCTTTTCAGTTGATTTCAGATGCTTTCCTGTTCCTCAGATGATCTTGCAAAATGCCGCTGATATCCTCAAATGAGTAGGCCCTTGAGAAATATCTACACAACCTCAGAATCGGTCCCGCAGAAGCATTTCAACCCAGCAACAGTCTGAAGAGCAAAGACTGCAACCCGCAGGATGAAATGCCTAGTAATGCTCACATGTTACACTTACCAGAGAGCTGAGCGACTGCTCAGGATGTAACTTCCTCTAGCATGAGAAAAAAAAATAGTGCATTTGGACAGCCTTCACAATTAGAAGGTTCATGCCAGTTCTGTGACTAATCCAGATCAAATTGAAAATTCTATAACTGAAAAATAAGTGCGCTTTTAACATTTTCCACTAAAAGCCACAAGGAAATCTGGTGTACTGCCTCTGCTGACTAACACTGGCTTTAGCAAGTAAACAACCCCAAACAGCTTAACTGCTTTCGTATGCCACAGTACAGCAAATGTTTAACTCCATGTTAACAGCTGCAGTAAGAATGTCTGTAGTGAATTCGTAAGAGATCTCAAGAAGAAAGAGAAATGTCCTATCAGACTAAAAACCATGAAGCTAAGTGAAGGTTCATTACTCTTATTTCTGCCAAGACCTTTTTCTTCCTCCTCCTCCCCTCCCTCCTTTCCTTCCTCTCCCCCCTTGGATGTATGTTATTTTCTAGAATGAAAAGAGGTTTAAAGAAAACAAATGTTAAGGCTTGCTATGACTTCTAGGTTAATGAGTCAATCATTTATTGACTCATACATTTTTCAAAGAAAAAATTGAAAATTTCATAAAGGTGGAAATCCTAATGTTAAAATTTTATGAATCATTTGAATTTTCACTGAAAAAAATTAAATAATACCTTCATATCTGAACACATTCTAAAGTCTTAAAAACCCATTAAGCAGCTGCATAAAATAACTGTTTAAAGTTCTTGTCCCAAATTACTCACATGTCAAAAGAGCACGGAATCTTACAAAGATAACAACCAACCAAGCCCTCCTTCCCGATAAAATAATTTCCCCAAAGCTACAATGAAGTGTGCAAACCAACCGTTTGGGGACTGGGGTTGCAGCACTAGTCTAGCATGCCCCAGGTCACAGGTTTCACCCTAAACACTGCAAACGCACCACCCCAACCCCTTTGAAGTTGGCCTTCACTACCTTTCTCACTTGGCCCCAGACTAGAGTATTTCCCAATTTATTACAAAGAAAGACTATGCCCCACCTTGGTCTGTATTTTCCCCTTTTATCATCCCGTATTCTTATAAGCAAACTCATGCTATTTTTGAGCATTTTATGCTTGTGCTATATATCCTTCCTTAATATAATAATCTCCTATATTCCCATTTTATACAGGAAAAAAGAACTCAGAAATTAATTATTTTGCCCAGTCATCCAAATGACTAAAATGCTCGATGCCAAAAACATATATTCCTACTATCAATAAAATTCTTTTAAAATTTTAATTCTATGTGGTAGAAATGATCATTAAAGAAAACCTATAAATACTGTTGAAAGTTTAGGTAACAAAAGATATTATTTATTTGTGAATAAGTTATTTTTGAATGAGCATTTCAATGCTACTCTTTGTTTAAGCCAATTTATTTATTAAATCATGAGGGGGGGAGACTTAATATAGGTAAGAACATCAGAAATTTTAAATGAAAATTGTAAATATCCATCTACAGAAGAACCAACATTCACATGGGTTCAACAGTTATCTTCTGTGGGGAGGGTGAATGGGCTCTTGCTATATTGCTCAGGCTGGCCTACAACTATTGCACTGAACAGATTTGCCTGCTTCAACCTCCCTAGTAGATGGTTTTCTAGGTACATGTCACCATGTCTGCTTCTATTAGTTACTTTAAAATGTACAAAATGTTTTTAAAGACAAATATGCAACTATTGTAACATACATAAATGTTATCCACCTCCATATAGTTGAATCAAATATATCATTCTAATACTTGATATATATAAAAATGAAATTATAGTAACATCCTATTGCCCATTTTCAGGGTTCTTCTCCAAAATAGAACTTCTTTTCATACAAATAATTTTAACTTGTTCCAAAGTATCTAGTGTGTAAGTTCACCTACTTTTGACTAAAGAAGTTGCATCCTATTTCTTGTTTGAGCCCAACTTTTACCCTGAAGGTTTTCCCAACCATTTGTGTGTGTGTGTGTGTGTGTGTGTGTGTGTGTGTGTGTGTGTGTGTATGTGTGTGTGTATGTGAGGGATTTTGAGACAGGGTTTCATTGTGTAGCTCTGGCTGTCCTTGTTTTGTAGACCAGGCTGGCCTTGAACTCACAGAGATCCACCTGCCTCTGCTTCCCAAATGCTGGGATAAAGGCATGCGCAACCACTGCCCAGCTTCCCAATCATTCTTTACATAAAATTTCTCCTACAAAAATTTAAAATTTAATTTAAAGCCCCTATGTCGGCATCTACACCATGATTGGAAAATGAAGTGTTAACACATCAGTACTACACAAATCTAATGAATTCAGAAAAATTCATCAAGGATGGCTAGACCTGGCCAACTCTACTCAAAATGCAATATATTGTAATAATCTAAAGGCACACAAAAATCACCTTGAACAAGGATATTTATTTTAAACACATTTACCAAAATACACAGCATTAATTGAACAAATATTCAGTCTTATTTCTTCTATGCACAGCACATCAAATAACAAGAAAATATTGTATGTGTATAAAAATCTTCATCTGCTAAGACCTTATACAATATAAACAGGGTGCTATATTATAAATAAGAAAAATAAGCAGTACAAGACACAAAATACTGAATGGCAACATAGACCAGAGGCTTACATAAGAAACACAGATCATACATTCATGAGAAAGTGAACAGCATACAAATTCATTAACTGTAACTGGCATGTAAGGTAACTTCCAATTGTCCAGCCTCTTAAAAAAAGGGGGGTTGGGACACTATTTTATAAAGCTATCCACAAACCTCACTTATGTTTTCTTGTTTTAACTTTGATTTTTTTTTTTCCTCTCCAAGAAACCAATACCAACTAGCTGGAGCTTTTAGGGTCAGAACTCATTCTTACAGTTGAGGGGAAAGGCTCTAAAATTTAAAAACACCATTTGTACTGCACGAATAAACTACTCAAATCTTAGACCAGTATGATCTAATAGATATGAAGATACCCACATGAGTAATTTAAATACTCCTATATAGTCATCACATTTTAAAAGGGTAAGCAAAAACTGCTAAAATTAATTTTTTAACATGTCCAAAATAAGATGCTGAGACCCACAGCATTATGTGGAGGGAGGAAGGGAGGGAGGGAGGGAGGGATGGATGGAGGGAGGGAGGGAGGGAGGGAGGGAGGGAGGGGAAGAGAGAGAGAGAGAGACAGAGAGACAGAGAGACAGAGTCTAAATGGGAGGTCTCCATCAAATCCCTCCCCTCAGATGTCAGAAAATCCTGTAGAAGAGGGGATAAGACTGGCAGAGCCAGAGGAGATGATGGAGGACGAGAACAAGGCCCCCTGAATCAACTAAGCAAGGCACACGAGCTCACAGAGGCTGAAGCAGCAGGCATGGGTGCCTGTACGGGTCTGCACCAGGACCTCTGTGTATGCATTATAGCTATTAGCTTATTTTTTATGGTACTCCTGACTGTGAGAACTCTTCCTCCTGTTGGGTTGCCGTGTCCAGCTCCAATATGATCACTCTTACACACTGCTGATGGTAATGTAAATAGTCCAGCCACTACGAAATCAGCATGGACGGTCCTTGAAAAATTAGAAATACAACTACCGTATGACCCATCTATAACACTCTGCAGTATATGCCCAAAGAAGTCAAAGATAGTATGTAACAGAGACACTGTGTATCCATCATTATCACAGCGCTAACAATGGCCAAGCTACAGAATAAGCCCGAGTGCCCCAATCAACAGTTAGAAGGGGATTAACTCATGAGTTATGATCACAAGGATGCAGAAAGGAGGATGGTTTTCATAGGGAAGATTAATAGAAAAACATTTGAAGATAAAACTTTCATTGTATTTGGTCAAAATTAAGGAGTAATTTTTCCTATTTCCTATTCTCAAATATATTTTCTTAAATTTGACATTTTCTTTTTATGTCATGGCATTTATACAAGGGTTTCCTTCAGTCAAAGAGTGTCCCCTCTTTAAAAACAAAAAACAAAAAACTCTAGAACTCTCACAGTATTTTCCATTATTAGTGTGTTGTGAATAACTTATACTGGTGGGAAAATTAACTCTGGAAGAAAATGACAAAGTTTAACCTTTCTATGTAATATGTAGCTTGCCTCTGGTTGCTACTTTAATTTAACCATCATTAACCCCTCCCTTCTTACAGCCTACCTTCAGTTTTGTTTGGAAGTCCACTTCTATATCCCACATGACTTGGAAAAATCTTGAATAGAGTAAGGTGATCATGGTAATTCTATTCTACCTACTAAGTGACTCATTTGGTAATTGACATGCAATCTGAGCTAGCTTGCTCTGTCACATGCCAAGAAAAGTCAGCTGTAGTGCTTCTAGGAAAGTCTTTATTTTTGTACCTAAAAAGGGAGAGAAAGAAGGAAATGGCCCTCCTACTGGACAACAATATGTTTGATAATAATGCCATGAAGTATGCTGGGTATCTTATGACTGAATAGAATTATCCTAGCGTCCATGCTAAGTCTGAAAGAGGGAAAAGCTGAAAAGAAAAAGTGATCAACCTCCTATAGTCACCGCATTGAGTAACCAAACCATTCAACCTAAAGCACAGTATTTCAATTCCTATTGCTATAAGATCCTTTACTATTTAATCCAGTTTCTATTTTAAATATAAAGTATTTTCAGTTTAAAATAGCCCTAATATTAAAAAACAAACAATATTCTATTACAAATAAAAGACTCATTAAAATATGATTAACCTTATATTGGCTCAAAAGTTTTTAAGAATGTCTGTGATACTGTAGATGATGAATATGAAAAATTACAGCATGATTGTTGACAGGTTTAACAACTAAATTAGCTAAGAATGGACTAGTCATAGATTCTAGTAAGATATTTCCTTTGTTTTTAAGAAGTTTAGTACCAGCTACAACTAATGGAATTAACATTGCTTAACAGTTATAAGCATGGCATTTTATAAGCTTATTAAAGTCATAAAAATTATTTAGAAAAGAAATTCCATACCATAAACACATTAGAAAAATACTTTCCTTCTTTTAATCATAAAAATTGCTATGCAAAAACATAGCATTTTTCGTTGTCTGTTTGTTTTTTGTTTTTTCAAGACAGAGTTTCTCTGTGTAGCCTTGGCTGTCCTGGAACTTGTAGACCAGACTGGCCTCGAACTCACAGAGATCTGCCTGCCTCTGCCTCTCAAGTGCTGGGATTAAAGGCACTCGCCACCACGCCCCAAAAAATACAGCATTCTTTGATACACGGAACTAAAGAAAAATGTTCTAAACTATCTGAGTCATTACTTGAATTTTAAAATAGTATGTTCAGTATGTCTCCACCCTGTTACAGTTAAAAAAGACATGAGTCATTTTCTTTAGTATTTTCCAAATGATAGTTACTTTAGAACGGAAGTGATATATATACAGTTTTAATTTGTGTATGGAATAACCAACGTACACATAAGCTACTGAACTTTTGGTACTAGTGGAAATTCTTTGGCTGTCTCATGTAATTATTGCTTAAAAAAGTAAACATAAGGTAACCATAGAAACTTGCTCTCCTTAACTTTTAAAGTACAGTAATGCAATACTACATTTACGCAGGTGTTTTCAAATTACAGAAACCAACATGAATTGTAAATAATCTTTCTTAAGAACTTAATTTATGTGTATGTATGAGTCCTACATGTATGTGTGTGCGCCCTGTGAGTGTGTGGTACTCATGGAAGCCAGAAAAAGGATATGAGATCCCCTAGACATGGAGTTACAGGCAGTTGTGAGCTGCCATGTAGGTGATAGGAACTTAATCCAGATCCTCTACAAGTCTCTTAACCAACAAGCCATCTCTTCAGTGTTTTTTAAAGGGCAAAATTTAGCCTGTTTAGAATAATTCACATTCAGCTGGGTATGGCGGTACATGTCTATGAACTCAAGGCCAGACTGGGCTCCACAGCAAGACAGTCAAAACAACAACAAAACCACCACCAAAACTAAACAAAAAACTCGTAATACTAGACAGATCAAATGGGAGATTTGAGAGTAACAAAACATTAAAGAGAAAAAAGACCCTCTAATTCATATTTACTTTCCAAAATACAATAGTAGTTCATAATTATTATCAGAACAGTTTTCCCTTTCACCTCCTTTACTTTTGACATGTGAGGTATATTCCAAAAAACCTTACTTGCTGTTTAGTCTATTAAAATTTTTTGTTTATAGCCTTTTGAAAGGAAATAAAGGCAGAATTTTCATTGTGTTCACTTAAATTCTGAATAAAATCATAACTTCTTAAGCATAACTCTCTTGAATCTATCTACTCTAAAGAGGTCATTTTACCTTCTCTTTTCCTAAGTCCATGCTGTTCTAGGTCTTCTCTACCATTGGCTACTGCTTTGTTCACACACACACACACACACACACACAGTGTTATCCCCAGAGCACCTCTGTGTGTGTGTGTGTGTGTGTGTGTGTGTGTGTGTGTGTGTGTGTGTGCGCGCGCGCGCGCTGAGAGGAAAGACGGGGAAAGATAGCATGTTTTAGTCTGCAAATGTTACTAATATACTTGCCTATAAAAGCATTGCTCCTTTTCAGACAGGTGCCATCTAATTAGGTGAACTTTCTACTTCTTGTTGTTTACACCTGTCAAATATCACTACCCAGCTCATCTGGATATTTGTCTCATGGCCAGTCAGACAGCTCAGTGGATGTGGACACTTGATGCCAAGCCTGACAACCTAAGCTTGATTCCCAAAACCCACGTGGTAGGAGAGAATCAATGCCCACAAGTTGTTTTTTGACATCTATGAGATGTAACACACACACAATCTAAATGATTTCTACTACTAACCGAAGTTTCATATATGCCAACTCGTTGCAATTAAAATATGCCATGGCATTCCATACAGTTCTGCCTTTGTATAATGCTGTTCCCTCTGCCTAGAATGCTCCCCAGTCACCTCTTTACCCATAGAATATATGGTAGGGCTGTATAAAATAGGTAGAAAATTAGAGAGCAGATAAGACACGAAGAGCCATGAGTGCTATATTATAGCAAATACGTTTTAAATCTGCACATGATGGAATATACCTTTAAAACCAAGTTGAAAAGTGAAAATCAAGTTTATACATCAAAATAACTCACTGTAGATATAAAAGGTAGCCTAAAAATGAACTGCCACTATAGTAGAAATAACCACTAGTAAGCTACTAGTGGGCTAGGGAATCTAACTCAGTGTTAGAACACTTAACTAACATGCGTAAGGCCTGAGTTCAATCCCCAACACTCAAACTTTCTGTCATAATTAAGACTATCTTACACGCACACACACACACACACACACATACTGTTTTATTCCATGTGACATTTATAAGTATTGTTTTGTGTTTTTACAACTCCCTTACAGAGAAGTAGGGATGTAGCTTGGTTAATGGAGTATTTGATTAGCCTTTGTAAGGCCTCTGGAGTTCAGTCTCCAGCATTGCAGGGCAAAAGGGATTTTGAATATCAGGAGGAGGGGGAGGGGGGAGATGGACGGGGGAGGGAGAGGGGGAGGGGGAGAGGGAGAGAGGGAGAGGGAGAGTTTCATGCATGTGCATGCGCGCACACTCAAACATGTGCTTGTGTTTTGTTCTTGTTTTGATTGTTTTTTAAAAAGCAACAAAAGGTAATTAAACCACAGTAGGATTATGGATTACTTATTCTAGCCTTCATAGTTCACATACTTATTTCTGAGTAACATTACTCCTTAGAGCAATGACTCTCATTTTTCTAAACTGAAACACTATCCTATAACTAAGAAAAGTCAGGCCCTGAAAGGTTAAGTGACAAAAGCCCCCATTACCAAAACATAAAGACTGCATATATTAAACTCACTGCTAAAAAGTAAACCTACAGAGCCAAAGCCTTTCATCTATGCTATGGGCCGCAACCCTTTGGAGTAGAACAACCCTTTCACTGGGGTCGCATAGCAGATAGCCTGCACATCAGATATTTACATTATGATTCATAACAGTTGCTAATTACAGTTATGAAGTACCAATGAAAATAATTTTATGGGTGGGGGTCACCACAACCTGAGGAACTGAACTAAAGGGTCGTAGCATTAGGAAGGTTGAGAACCAGTGCTCTAAATTCACTAGGTTATAAAAGCCTCTAAATTTACTCCTCAAAAGCTACAAAATAAGTCCTGGAAAGCTGGCTCAGTGGCAAGCTGCTCTTGCAGAAGACCCAAGTTCTGTTCCCAGCACCAACACCAGATGGCTCACAGCCGTCTGTCTCCAGCTCCAGTGGACCTGATGCCTCTGGCCTCGGAAAGCACCTGCATTCATATGTGAACAGACACACTCAGATAATCTGAGCAGACTACAAGGTGGGGTAGTTTAAGATGCTTGTTTTTAATGTTTGTTTTCTTCTCTGAACTGGAACCTTGTTATAACCCCAAATAAAATCTTGACTCATTCAAATAAGAAATGTCAATAAGCCATTTGGTAGTATCTATTTTTTTTAAAAAAGGAATGTTTTTGTCATAAAGATGTGAATGGCTATGGGCCAGGAGAAAAAGACAAAATGATCATTAAGGACAGCTTTTTAAACCAGAGCTTCCTGTTTTTTAAGCATTATAAGAAATTGTGCTTTTTTTTGTTAAACTTGGATGTCATTTAAACTACAATATCATCTGTGTGCTTGTCTAGCTAGCTTGTCATGCTAGCTTGCCTAGCATGTATAAGATCCCTAGTTTGATGAAACTATCACCTACACTATCAAAACTTGGTAACTTTTTTTGGTTTTATTGAGACAGGTTCTCTCTATGGAGTCCTGGAACTCACTATGAGATCCAGGCTGGTTTTGAATTCACAAAAATCTTCTTGCTTCTGCCTCCCAAATGCTGGAATCTCTCTCTCTCTCTCTCTCTCTCTCTCTCTCTCTCTCTCTCTCACACACACACACACACACACACACTTTCTCTCTCTCTCTCTCTAACTGCACAGGCTATCACAAGATTTTTTTTTGGAACTAGTTTAAAACTCACTGACTGTACAACAAACTATACCACCACTTTAATTTTATTATGTTTTTTCACAAATGTTCCCTTATACAAATTTAGAAAGGGCCTGTAGTACTAATGCAAATGCACCACCCAGTGGCAAAAGATAAGAACTACAACTTTTACAAAGAAACAGCAAAGGCAGATTGAAAATTCAGAATTGTCTCCAACACTTACTAACAGAATAAAAGATGTGTGTTGTGTGTTGTTAGTAATCTGCAATTTGTTGCAATTTTTCCAATTAAAATCATTTACCACACAAAGTCTTAGGTTTTTTTGTTTTGTTTGTCTTTCTCTTTGGCATAGGACTTTTTTTGTTTGTTTTTCTGTTTTGCCCATCCATTTCTCAAATGCTGGGTTGAGAAAAGAACTAGAATGGGTATATTTTATGATTTATCCAAAGTCTTTATGACCCAGGTGTCACAAAATGGTTTATGAACAGAAAGTAGATGAGGCACAGAATTTCCAGTGAAAACGTAGTTATCATCGACCATCCCACATAATAATAAATGAGCCATTCAATATACTTTTAAAAGTAAGAAGAGAGTAGCTGAGTGTGGACCAGAGTAGAGGCAGGCAGCTCTCAGTGAGTTCAAGGCTAGCCAGTGCTACACACTGACACCCTGTCTACAAGGGTGTGGTAAGAAGTGGGGAGAGAAATGGGGTGTGAAGGGAAGAACAGGGAATGGAGGGGTGACCCCTTAGAGAGCACTTTCCTAGTATGTGCATATCAGCACTGCAAAAAAAATAAATAAATAAAATAAAACAGTAGTCGTTTGTAATGGAATCTAGACTTTCTTAAAAGGGGGCCAGGTAAAGATTCACCAACAGTTATGTACCTCATACCTCAGAATTGTTAAAGGGAACACGAATTGTGAATGTGATCACATTCATTCCAGTTTAACATACCAAATAGTCTGTTGATCAAAGACGGGTAATAAGTAGCTTTTCATTTCTAACTAACAGCCTTCTTCTTCTTTAAAAAGGGGGGAAAGTTAAATAAAACTAAAGGCAAATTACATAAAACTCCAATCAGGGTATTTTTCTATGTTGAAGCCATTTTGTATTGATTCTACTTAACATCAAGCAGCATTCCTGTTTTGAGAGCATAAGACATCTAACAGGAAGACAGCAACAATTACTGCACCAGTTTCTTCCTTACTGACTACAAAGTCTTGAACATGTTTCCATTCCAAACGTGAAGCCCAACAAACAGCAGCACAAACATCAAACTCAGGGCCTTTCTGGTGTCTCCAGTCTACGGCTTTTCCTCTGGAGTCCGAGGTTTTTAAACTACTGTCACTAAAACCACAGGAGACATTCACATAACTGAAGCCTTCTCATGATTACTGTGGCTGATAATGATTAGAGTATGTATTACATTTAATATTTAAGAGAATGAGAAAAGTAACAGACAGCTGGGCAACAGAATGCAAATGTTTACTGGTTTTACAGGACAAAATAAAACAATCTGCAGCATTGCTCATTATCTTCAGCTATTTAATATTTTCTTCTCCAAGCTATAAAGAGAACATTAAGTAAGATCTATATGGGCCCCTTTCCACCGAAAATCTATCAGAATCACTGAGTTGCTACATATTAAAGTCTTCCACCAATACAGAGCTCACTACTATATATGAACTGCCTCCAACTGGGAGTGACATTATTAATTCACATGTAATTACGTGTAAAGATAAGTTATATGTGTGTTAAGGTTAAGTTGTAAGGAGGCATCAAACAAACAAACAAACAAACAAACAAACAAACCCACAATTACCAGAGCTGCCAGTATTACTACACAGGACTGCTAGGACATAGCGTGAATTCCCTACCTAACGTGAACTCCGGATTGCCTTCCTCTGGTGGAAGCGGTAGTTCTATTGTCTCAGTTCAATCACAGGCCTGTGGCAGAAACAGACATCAAAAGCAAGAGTATGCCAACCTTCAAAGTGAAGGGGCTATGTGCTTTAAGAAAACACTGAGTTATTAAATGATACAAAATTTACTTTGATTTTTACTAATTCAGAATTTAGTTTTTATCCTTCTATCAAGAAAACTAATTTATGTAGGATATATTTTTTTATTCCTGTTATTTTTTTTGAGACGAAGTTTTTCTATGTAGTCCAGGCTGATCTCAAACTCTCAATCCTCCTACCTCCAATTTCCAACTATGAGGATTACAGATGTACACATGCCATATTTATACATAACATATATTATGTATACATACATCTTTTAGGAAAATATTTTTCAGGAATGTCTTTATATAAAAGCTAATTCTTACTGGATTCTTGAAGAAACCCAAAGTATGGGGCTTTCTTTTTTAGAACTGATGGCAACAAATTATCCTTTTAAATCTTAAATACACACACACAAGCAAAAACCTTGTCCAAATATATTTTCTGACAATATATCCAACCACTTAGCCATTATGTTTATACACGGTTTGCCTTAAGTTAAGAAGCCATCAGTGATGCATAAAATAGTTTACATCTTTATATATATGAAACATTAATTTCAAATATATAAATTTAAGAATTTACCACAATATCTCTTAAAAATTAAATACTGCTAGGTATTTTCTCTATATAGGCTTCTAAAAACTTTCAGTTATGTACTTTTTAATTTGCTTCTTCCCCTCAAAACAAAGTGGGAGTTTATTAAGAATGGGTTTTCGTAGGGATTTAAACTGGTGGTTAAGGGAGAAACACTTAAGGACAGCTGTGTGGGAGTGGGCATGTGCTTCTGAAGAGAGTGATGACTTACCCATGTCTCCATACAGTCCTCTATAACACTTTGAAAGACTACATCAAGTTATACACAAAAGTATATCATGCTCATGCAACCCATTTCCTAATATTAAACATTTGAGTTTCTTTGCTAAGAATTGCTGTGGGATGGTCTGTATGTCAAATTGCTCTGATTGGTCAATAAATAAAACACTGATTGTCAGTGGTCAGGCAGGAAGTATAGGCGGGACTAACAGAGAGGAGAATTAAGAGAACAGGGAGCTGAGTGAGAGACACTGCCAGCCGCCACCATAACAAGCAGCATGTGAAGACGCCGGTAAGCCATGAGCCATGTGGCAAGGTATAGATTTATAGAAATGGGTTAATTTAAGATACAAGAACAGTTAGCAAGAAGCCTGCCACGGCCATACAGTTTATAAGTAATATAAGTCTCTGTGTTTACTTGGTTGGGTCTGAGCGGCTGCGGGACTGGCGGGTGAGGGAGATTTGTCCTGACCGTGGGCCAGGCAGGACTGGAGAAAACTCTAGCTACAAAGAATGTTATATATTCTTATATAATAGTTTTCCTAGAATAAAAATAAGCTGCTCACTAGTTAATTTAGCAAAATGGCTTATCTTCAAAATAAGCAAAACCACTTCTAAAAAATTATGACATAATTCTCATGTCCAATATTATTAAAGAATACATGTCAGAATTAAACTTGTGTAAACTAGTACGCATCAACCATTTTTCATACTACACTAGAAAAATCTTGCCGTTTTTAAAAAAAATCGTTTTTGTCAACAGTAACTAGATGCTAATGTCCTAATAGGCCTTTGCAAAATGCAAGAAACATAGAAATGCTCTTATCTAGCTCTGGTGCAAGAAGGTAAGATATGGCTTGTGAAGTACTAAACTGTGTTACTTATCCTTTGTTAAAAATATGAACAAATCAAGCTAGTTCAAAGTATCACAGTGGCTGGGCATGGTGGAACACACCTGTAAATCCTACCACTCAAGGCTTGTGAGTTCAAGGCCAGCCTGAGCTACACTGCAAGTGTAGCTTGAGCTGTATAGTCAATCTCTACTTCAAAAACAAAACCAAGTCAAAACAAAAGGACATTGTTTTCTGTACACTATCTAGCTATATAACAGACTTGGTAATGTCACTGATTTGCCACTTGGTGGCAGCAAATACAAAAGAAAAAGTTTTCAGTACATCTATTTTACCAATATAAAAGTATTTTCCAAATCTTATATTTTAAACCAAAGTCTCAAATGAATGAGGGGCTTTATAATTCCTAAAACAAACAACAACAGGGTCTGATTATGTTGTTCAAACTAGCCTCAAACTCACACAACCCTCTTCCTGCCTTGGTTTCTAGAGTGCTGGTATTACAGGCATGTACAACACTGCCCAGTAAAACTTTGAGAGGTTTTGGATTGTTTGTTATACATAAACAAGACCATGCCAGTCCTGAACTCTTCTCCCTCTTCTCTCTCTGCCCCCCCAACTATTAAGATTACTGGCATGTGCCAGCCAACATACTCAACTTTGATAGTAATGATTTTAACATTTTCAGTCAAGCTTAAATTTCTAATTAAAAACAATAGCCTTCTATTACAGCAATGACAGACACAATTCAGTCACTTCAAAAAGTATGTGACTCTTTTGATGATTACTAAATAATGTGCATCAAAATTAAAAAATACGTAAATCACATTTTCTTACTTTAACCAAATTAGATGGCCTAACAATTTATCCCAGCTTACTCAACTTACTGCTTGTTAATAACTACTTATATGTGAAGTGCTAAAATTACACCAATGAACAAGATTTTTTTGGTTTCATGAATCTTATACAAAATCTTACATGTATTTCTTTTACCCAGATTTTGTTATACAGAACAGTAGAGTGAAAAACAGATAGCAAAAAACCCACTTGAGAGTCAAAAAAAACAAAAAGAAAAAGGAGACTGTAGTTTTCTTCTACCTATACTTTACAATAAAAAAATATTTCACAAAAAGAGCAAAGTAAGGATACGCAAAGCCCTGTTTTGTTTGCTTTATTATCGCCCTTCTCTTCTGTTGAAATATTTATTTTACAAGGAAAAGCACCTGGTATTCTTTACTAATTATTTCGCTTGTCAAATCCACAACCTGACCTAAATATTTTAAGTTAGAAACACCTAAAAATGTGTTTAAGAGGCTGGAGAGATGGCTCGGCAGTTAAGAGCATTAGCTGTTTTTTCAAAAGATCCCAGTTCAATTCCCAGAACCTACATGGTAGATCACAGAGTGCTGTAACTTCAGTTCCAGGGGACCTGCTACCATCTTCTGGTCTCTTTTGGGCACTAGGCATGCAGGTGATGATGCACATACATGCATGCAGGCAAAACACCCACACACATAAACTAATAATCACAACATATATAGAGCAGCTTCTTACACAAAATTATCACACAGCAAAGTATGTTTCTCAGTAATCTGTTCTCAAAATTACTGCCAAAATGTTTTATGGTGGAAGACACTGGCTATCATAAAACTAGGATCACAAGTAGATTCAATCTCAGACTAAATGTGTGGATATACTGATAGATAAATCATGGAGTTAGATACACAAGAAGACTGTAAAGGCTTATTCTTCAGAGAACATCTTCTTCAAGAGCATGGATCGTATCTCATTCACATGTATCATGTGAATCAGCTCTGTGCTCTACTTAACATAGAAGAGTGATAGACTTTTTCTCATGAATGAACACTTAATACTAATTTATCTTGTTGTAAGAAGTGTCATAACCTCCCTCCATTTTTTGGGTATTGTTTCTGCAAGATTTACAGTCTACAAACTAATGAGCAATTTCACACAATCAAATACTAAGTGTCCACAACATAAAATTCCCAGAGACAACATTTCTATTTCCTTAAATGCTCGTCTCTTAAGGAAGAAAGGTAAATGAACTCTATAAGAAGTGCTTTCATAGATGTTTACATATGTGCACATCTGCAAAGAAAACAAAGACATACATGCACTTTAGTACATCTGGAATTACAAGATATTCCAGTCAGTTAATGATAGAAGGGTAACTGGACTACTATTAAATTTTACTATACTGAGAATTACATATATTTAAAGAAATGTAAAGGTACCAGGGAAATATTGATTTCTAAGATACCAAGTAGGGCAGGATGTCTATTCTTGCTGCTCCCATTCAGTGGAAGCCCTAGCATCACTATGAAAAGAAATAAAGACATAGAGCTTGGAAAATGAAGGCATAAAACTGCCTTCGTTAGCAGAGAACATACTTTTCTCTGTAGAAAATTACACCGAATCCACTTAAAAGCTGCGAGAACTAAGTAGGATTTTATTAAAAGTCGTATGTTGTTCGTTTTAGATAATACTAATGAACAAGTAGAAATAAAGTTTTTCAGATACCATTTATAATGGCATTCAAACTCTGGAAAATTAAGGTATAAACTGCATTTGCCCAGCATGGTATCAAGCAATATAATATAAAACACAAACTAAGAAATACACAAAATAACCTTGTCTCAAAAAACTAAAATCCAAAAAAAAAGAAAGAAAAAAAGAAAAAAATGACTTTTAATGGCACATGACAATGAACATTGTATTCCTTTCCGTTTAGCTTGTTCAAAAAGGCAGTAGTGAAATTAAAATACGGCATAGTAAGGAACACTAAAACTCTATCCCATGGCTCCAGTATTGACGGTGAGGCCTTGAATAAGACCAACAACTCATTACAATGAACATTTGCAAGTAGAGCTGTTTGGGAAAAGGGTAGACTGGGTGACACATCACAGCTTCCACTGCAAAATGTTCATTTTTTTCTTTCTTTAATTTGCATTTTTATTTTTTAATTTTTATTATTTTTATTTTTGTTTTCTTTGGGGGGAGGTTACAAAGGGCACAGGGCAGATACAGAGGGATGGGGAGATGAGTAGGGTTGGGATGCATGATATGAAATTCACAATCAATCAATAAAACAAAAACAAAAAAAAAAACTCCATGCCACCACAAAGTAATGAAGAACATGGCAAAAAAATCAAAATCATTTATTTTCATAAGTAAAATTTAATCAATCTTACAAAACCCAGAAAAATGGTTAATAAAGCGAGAAGCTGTTGCCAGGGCGCATGCCTTTAAACCCACTGCTTGGGAGGCAGAGGCAAGTGGATCTTTATGAGTTCAAGTTCAAGGTCAGCCTGGTCTACATAGTGAGTTCCAGGACATTCAGAGCTACATAGTAAGACCCTGTCTCAAACCATGCCCCTCCCCCCCCAAAAAGAAGAAACAAAACAACAAAGAAGGAGGAGAGAGAGAGAGAGAGAGAGAGAGAGAGAGAGAGAGAGAGAGAGAGAGAGAGAAAAGCTGCTGAGTTTTGGTAAAGCTCTGTGACAATTTAACTTACCTATTCACAACCCACAACTTCCTTATTAAATGACCACAATCACTATGACAGCAATTCACATTGTTGCAGTTGTTGGTACCAACTGACCCTTGTTTTCAATTATTGGCAAGGGGGTACTAAAAGATGGGTTTGGATCTTGTTTTGGTCTCCAAGACTTGGAGAGTCCTAGGGTTGAAGTAGCTTCCCAGATGTTATGTATCAAAAGCATTTTGGGGCCAATGTTCACCTGCAGCCACCCATGACAAGATATAACAGTTGCAACAAGCAATAGACAAACCTCAAAGTTTGTGAAGAGGCTGAAAAAGGAGATAATTAAGTGAACACAGGTTTTAAAAACTATGCATGTTGGAAACTCTCAAAGTCTCCATGAATACCCACGACTACACAAAAGCTCAGAAAACATTTAGCAAGAACCTCAACTTTCACCTCAGGTGCACCTTTTAGTTCCTCTGCAAGCAGAAATGACCTTAGAAAGGCAGTGCTGTTTTGCTAAACGCTGAATGTTCTAATACAGAAGGGCTCTGCAAAGACTAGAGAGTTTTTGTCTCTTGATGCACGTAATTAAGAAAATTTCTGTCAAATCACAGCTGAACACAAAGAGAAGGACCCAATAAATATAGCGAGAGAGAGAGAAAAGAAAGAAAGAAAGAAAGAAAGAAAGAAAGAAAGAAAGAAAGAAAGAAAGAA
>CABHPH010136148.1:18976-36081 GCA_902168325.1 Peromyscus nudipes
GAAAGAAAGAAAGAAAGAAAGAAAGAAAGAAAGAAAGAAAGAAAGAACGTCATAAAAATCAGAAATAACAATTCCTAGGGGGACGCTGCACCATGCATGCCCCTTCCTTTCTAGCCTCCCTCTCAGACCCTGCAGTTGCCACATAAATGCCTAAGAAGAATCAGACTGCCATCAATGAACTTCTTTTTAAGGAAGGAGTGAGGTTGCCAAGAAGGTGTCCATATGCCCAAACACCCCGAGCTGGCAGACAAGAATGTGCCCAACCATCATGAAATGAAGGCCATGTAGTCACTAAAGTCTCAAGGCTACATGAAGGAGCAGTTTGCTTGGAGACATTTCTATAGGTACCTTGCTAATGATGGCTTCCAGTATCTCTGTGATAACCTCCACCGACCTCTGGAGATAGTGCCTGCCACCCTGCGCTGTAGTGGTCCTGAAACTGGCAGGCCTTAGCACAAAGGTCCAGAGGGTGAGCAACCAGCAAGATTCACAAGAGGGGAGGCAGACAGACACACCTACAGGAGGGCTGTGCCCCCTGGTGCTGACAAGAAAGCTGAGGCTGGGGGCTGGCTCAGCACCTCAATTCTAGTTTAGAGGCTGCTTTAGTTATGGATGTGGTCAGCCATCTCAGTGAAAATGGAGATTGTGTGGTGTTGAATAAATTTTAAAGAAAAAAACTAGAAGCAGGCACACTGACCTTACTTGAGGGGAAGGGGAGCACTACTATTATGGTTAATATAATTGTGTACCAACAAATTAGATAATTTACACGAACTGCAAAAACTACTCCAGACCCCCTTCCCCGCAAAAACTACCTGAACATATATACAAACAACAACAACAAAATAAGATTGAACTGGTAATCAAGAACTTCCCAATATGGGATGGAAAAGATCGCCCAGCAGTTAATACATTTTCTATAGCTCACAAATTTTCTCACTTTTCACAAGCCATCTGTTATGGACCTTAGAAGTCAACACACTATCTTGTCCACATTGAATGAAGCAATCTCATTCGATCTCATTGGTAGAAACCGTGCACGCTAATCTACGAAAAACAATATAATTGCATGATCCCATAAAGCATTACAGTTACATTCAAATAGTCTTCAGTCTTCAAGTTCCTGGTGCTTTTAGAAATGCCCTCTCTCAGAAAAGGGAGAGAAACCAACGAAAGTGATACAATTCTGGAAGTATTTAATGATAATTTATCAGATATTCCTATTGAGATCGAAGATGTGGACGACTGTTTTGACAGTTCCAGAGACGACTCTGCTGATTCTACTGACAGTGAAATTATTAGACCTGTAAGGAAGAGCAAGGTGGTAGTGATTTAACTGTTAGTCTGAAATTGACACACCACCACACTTACATATGTTTGAAGGTCATGCTGGGGTCACTACATATCCATCTCAGTGTGACTCTGTACCCTCTGTGACCAATCTCTTTTTTGGTTAAGAATTGTTTGAGATGTTGTGCAAAGAGCCGTCCAAGTCTCACGATCAAACTACAATGAAATGCAAAACACCATCTAGGACAGTAAAGTGGTCTCTGGTTTACACAGAAGGATAGGAAATTCCTTGGCCTATTTATTCTGACAGGTCAAACAAGAAAAGATAACTTGAAAGACAATTGGTCAACAGATCCTTTGATATGTACCCCTATATTTCCACAGACAATGAGTCATCATAGATTTGAACAAATATGGACATTCTGGCATTTCAATGGTAACACCAAAATAGACAGTTGCTGGAGGAAACTTTTCAAGATCCATACTGTGCTGAATTATTTCCTGCATAAATTTCGAACAATATACAAACCAAAGCAACAGTTGTCTTTGGATGAGAGAATGATTCCAGGAAGAGGATGTTTAAAATTTCACACGTACAACCCAGCAAAAATAACAAAATACTGTTTACTTGTTTGGATGGTGTGAGAGAGTGACACCGGCTATATCTGCAATACGGAGATACATACTGCAGAAGGAAAGAAATGGCAAGAAATAATTCTTTCAGTCCTTGGACCCTACCTTGGCATATGGCACTATATTTACCAGGATAATTATTACAATGCTACATCTGCTAAATTGCTGCTACAGAAAACACTAGTCTGTGGAACTACTAGGGAGAGTAGAGGTTTACTGCCAAATCTGTAAATGAAAACATCAAGAATGAAGAAAGGTGACATAATATTTTCCAGAAAAGGTGATATTCTTCTCCTAGCATGAAAAGACAAGTGCATTGCCCAAATGATATCAATGATCCATGACACTTCTGCCTCAACAAAAGAAAAAAGAAAAAAATAGAGAACGGGAGAGACTATTGTAAACCCTACCTGCATCAAGGAACACAATGCCCACACGAAAGGTGTTGACTGTGCAGATCAATTCCTTTCGTGTTGTTCCATTCCAAGGCAAACGATGAAATAGACAACAGAAAAAACAGTACTGCTGGATCTTATAAACTGTGGACTTTTCAATTCATTTAAAGTGGACAGCACAAGCAAAAGCGAAATATAAACAGTTTCTGCAATCGGTGGTGCAAGACTGGATAACAGGGGCCTGGAGGGATGGCTCAGAGGTTAAGAGCTCTGACTGCTCTTCCAGAGGTCCTGAGTTCAATTCCCATCAACCACATGATGGCTCACAACCATCTATAGTGAGATCTGATGCCCCCTTCTGGCCTGCAGGCATACATGCAGGCAGAACATTGTGTATGTAATAAATAAATAAATCTTAAAAAAAAAAAAAAAAGACTGGATAACAGATGACAATAATGAAGGCTCTCTGGAAAGAGACGAATGTGCGCACCCTGGGGATGCGAGGAGAGCACCTCGTAAAGATCCACCCAAAAGGTTGTCAGGTGATATGAAGCAGCATGAACCTACATGTATTCAGTGAATGGAAAGAAAACATTTCCTATGAGAACCTGCAGAGTTTGTGCTGCCCATGGAAAAAGGAGGAAAAAGTACTAGGAACTTTGTTTAATTATTGTTTAACTGTTTAATTAGTTGTTTAATTGTTTTGTAAATAAAAATGTTATAATTACTGAAAAACAACACCTAAAGTACATTATGATCTGTAATTATGATGATTTAAATAATGTGCAGTTTGCCCACAAAAAAGTGTAGTTCTATGCAGCACGAAATGTGTTTAAGGACACTTGCTGCTCTTGCAGAGGGTGGGAGTTCAGTTCCCTGAGCCCATGCGGGTAGCTCATAACTCCAGCTTTAGGGGATCTACAAGCACCAGCACATGTACACACACAAATAAAATGTTAAAAAAGAAACTTTCTGATGAAGAGCAGACCAGGATGGACTGCTTCACTGATGAAGTCTAGCAAAAATTTAAAAAATTAACATGAATTCTTCTCAAAACAGAGGAAGAAAACATGTGATTGTTTTTCTAACAAAAAGAGCTGAGTTAAGAAGATATCGATAATTCTTGAGACCAGTATTACCTTTACCCAAGCCAAAAAGTACTAGAAAAATACATCCACATGCCAATATCCCTTATGAATATAAACGTAAAAATCCTCAGCAAAAATACTTGTAAACTAAATATTGCAGCATATGAAAGATTACAAACCATAACTGAGGGGGACTTTAATCTCAGGAATGTAAGGGTGGTTTAACATTTTTTAAATGCCACACTATGTTAATTAAATGAGGGAGAAAATTGACAATCTCAGTTGATGCAAAGAAAAAAGCATTTTATAAAATCCAGTATGCTTTCATGATTAAAACACTCAAACAATGCAGAAGGGAACTTCTTTACCATTAGAAAGAACACTTAGGTGCTGGGCAGTGGTGACACGCTCCTTTAATCCCAGCATTCAGAAGACACAGGCCAGTGGATGGATCTCTGCGAGTTCAGCACCAGCCTGGTCTACAGAGTGAGTTCCAGGATAGCCAGAGCTACACAAAGAAACCCTGTCTCAAAAAACAAAAAACAAAACCCAAACCAAAAAAAAAAAAAACCCAAAACATTCAATCTCAGTAGGAATATGGAAATGCAAACTACAACATATCACTTGATATACACACATCAGATTGTAAATTTAAAATAATTCTTAGCAAATTTGGAAGTAAAGAGAAATTAACAAGTGGTTACAAGAAATTATAAGTGGTTAATAAGTGACAGAGATATTAACAACTGGTTATAGCAATATAATTGCTATATAATTGCAGTATAACGTTATAATCACTTTGAAGAAAATAATTATAATAAAATGTATACATATCTTTTTATAGCTATATAAAGATCTATCTATAAATATAGATATACCAGTAATTCTGCTTCCTCATATCAATCTCAGAAAGGTTGGGAATCTCCGCTCTGGTCTCACTCCCCACCCCCATTCCAAACCCTGCCCTCAGGGCATCAAGCAGTGGTTCTTGGCCTGGAGCTGTCCTCTCCAGACCCCATCCCTCAGGGGTCAGCTCCTCCCTGAGGGCTGCTCAAGACCACGCCTACAGGATATTTAAGACCTGGTCGCTAGACCTGCCCCGATTTTCTCTCCTGCCCGGGAGTTGCTTTGCTGTGTTTATTGTTAATTCTGATTTTATTAATTCAGCTAGATTTGGCTTATTGCATTGGTGGAGGATACCCAACAACCAGGGATCCAATACTTATCAAGAAATACTGAAGATAAAATGATAAACCAGAATTTCTATCATAACACTATTTGCTCAAAACTGAAGTCTATGTATTTACAGTGTGTTAGAGCAATAAACTGTCATTTCCTGTTCTATGGTAACTGGGGAGTCTATTAGTGGGCTTCAAAAGATTTTTTTTTTTAATTTGGCATGTGCTTGCATGTTCACGTGGTGTTCTCAAGCATTTGTGCCAGTCGGTGCCTTGGAGGTCAGAAAAGAATATGGGATTCCCTAGAGCTGACCTTACAGGTGGTTGGTTGTAAGCAACCTGATGTGGGTACCGGGAAACAAACTTGGGTCCTCTGGAAGAGCAGCAGTTCATGCTCTTAATCACTAACAAAGTTTGCCTTTAACCAATGTTTAAATCTCTATCTATATATTACTCAATTTGATGATGCTGTTATAGCAGTTTTCTCCTCTCAATGGATCTAGAAATCTAGCCCTGAAAAATAGGCAGTTGACTAGAAGACTCCCAAATAAAAATCAAAGACTTCAATCCACAACTAGACAGAAGAGATAAAGAAGGCCACTATAATTCATTAAGAAGATAGAACATTTTTATGGGGCTGGAGAGATGGTTCAGTGGTTAAGAGCACTGGCTGTTCTTGCAGAGAACCCAGGTTCAATTCCCACCACCCACATAGTAGCTCACAACCTTATGCAAATCCAGTTCCAGGGGGCCTGTCTCTTCTTGCCTCTGTGGGCACCACACAGCCAAGTAAGTGATGCCCACATTAAATATAAATGTAAAAGAACCATTTACACAGAATTAAATTAAAACATTTTTAAAAGATAAAACATTTTGAAATGTATATGCACTAAATGTTGGGGGGGGGTTTCCCAATTTTATAAAGCAAATGCACATAAGAGAACAGATACACAGTCTGTGATGTCAACATCTTACTCTCATCAATAGATAGTTGCTCCAGGCGTTAAAAAAAAATTAATAAAAGAAATTCAGAGTTAATCACACTATAGGCTAAATGCATTTAACAGACATTTACAGAAGATTCCACTCAACAGCTGGGGAATATCTTCTCAGCAGCACATGGAATTTTCTGACTCTCCAAATATTTGAAATTAAGGAAAAAATTTATAAACTCCCAGATTAAAAACACAAATCATCAGAAGCTTTGAGATACAGCAAAGGCATTTCCTAACAGGAAATGAGTAGCTATGAGTGCTTATATTTCAAAAGCAGAGCAATCTGAAATAAACAGCTCAGTGATGTACTTCAAGGTCTTAGAAAAACAAACCAAATCCAGTATCAGTAGACAGAAGTAAATTAGGGTAGAACTTTAAAAAAAAAAAATCAAGAATAAAAGAATATAAAGGCCGGGTGGTGGTGGCGCACGCCTTTAATCCCAGTACTCGGGAGGCAGAGACAGGTGGATCTCTGTGAGTTCGAGGCCAGCCTGGGCTACCAAGTGAGTTCCAGGAAAAGCACAAAGCTACACGGAGAAACGCTGTCTCGAAAAAACCAAAAAAAAAAAAAAAAAAAAAAACCCAAAAAAAAAAAAAAATAAAATAAAGAATCAATGAAGCTTGTCTATGAAAGGACAAACAAGATTGACAAACTCTTAATCAAACAAACCAAAACAGAGATCTATTCAACAACTTACTTAATGAACAACTGAAAAAGATATTGCAACAAATACCAAGGAAATCCAGAGGAATGCTTTGAAAATTTAATATTATCCCAAACTAGAAAATCTAAATGAAATGGATAGATTCCTACATAGTGTTAGTATTCTGACCCACCCCTTGGAGACCTGCCCAGCGTCCTGACATAAAGTCCCTTTAAAAAAGAAAACTGCCCCTCCTCTCCTCCATTCCCACGAGGTGTGCAACCTCGATCCCCCTCCACGCCCCGCTTCTGATTATCTTTCTCCATCTTTCTATCAAATAAACTCTCTCCACATGGATGCAGTGCCTGGGTGTGAGTGACTGTCCACATGCCACTGCCTGCCACTGCATCTGCCCAGCCGGGGCCTCCCACGTGCAGTAGTATCCTAACATTGGTGCCATGACATTGGTAGGCCCTCCCACTGCTTTCTCCTGCTCGCTGGCAGTCTGGGGAACTCTGGGACCCTGTACTATCCACCACTTTTTCCAACTGGAGGACTGTGGGGACTCTTCACCCTATCAGTAAGATTCCTCCCTTCCATTCTGGCCATTTCCCACAAGTGAGGATTCACTCATCGCTGGACTGTGGTCTCTCAACATCCCAGCACCAAAACCACACGTCTTTCCGGCTTTAAGCCTTCCGGCCCCTGTCCCTGTGCAGCAGCATATGGAGAAAGCACGTGCCCTACTCAATTCCATGGCCCATAGCCTTTGGTACAATGGTCCACTGGCTATCTTGCATCATTATCATTGGTCCTCGTTGACACACTGGGACACTGGAGGTCAGTCCGCTGGACCCTGTACCTCACTGTGAAAAATGTGCCTACCCTCTCCTACCCAGCTCCTACCTCAATGCCTGCTCCCCATGCTCCTCCAGTCTCTACTAAGCAATTACATCATCACCTGTCGCCAGGTTCCTTTCCACATGTGATATTGCCCACCAGGCAAAGCTCGTTCTCTTTGCCTGTCCCTTGCCTCTAATTCCTCTCCTTGTCTGTAATTTTATCTCTTAAATCTCTTTTCTCTGTCACTTAACTCTGTTGCCAGGACCTCATTTGCCTATTCCACCCATGGGACCTTGGTGTGAAGCCCTGAGCCCCACTCCACTGGCTGCTGAGCGAAATGTGTGGTCACTTGACTGTATTTCTGCTGCTGCCGCTACCACCACCACTGCCGCCACTCATATTGTTCGGTCAAGCTAGGCAGAGCGTAGCTCCCACCCCCCAACACTGCCACCGACCCATGGCTTGGGTTCATTCTTCTGCATCAGCTCATGCCATGCCACAGCCTGGGTGGGGGTGCCCCTCTCTCCGGCCTGGCTGCACTGCTACTCCATTTCCCAGCATATGCACCCTTTAAAACCGCCCCTCATCCCTTGCCCCTGTGTTGTGGGGGGGCGGCTGCAGGCTGGTAGGCCTGGGGCGGCACAGGCCGCAACGCGAGTCTACTCATGCTTGTATACACAGTGGCTATACGGGACCCAGCGGCGTGCAGGGGGTGGGAGTGGGGGATAAGCTGTAGCTTAAAATGAGAACTGATGCCTGTTGGAGTTTGCCCCACGTTGGGCGCCAGATAAATGGTTAAATGGGTGGGTGGGGGGGCTAGATAATGGGATAATTTCCCGGAGTCTATTTGAAAGTCAAAGGAATTTATTCAAGGTTTAAGTCACAACAAGAATAATTGAGTTGGTCGTGGAATCTAGGAGGGATGGAGCACAGATGGAGAACCAACGCGGTTCTTAGGAGAGTTCTGCCTTGATCCGAAGCACCAGCATCCAAGACCATGAGGTAGAGAAGAAAGAACATGTACTCCTCCCAGTCTTCAGGTGACCCCGTCTCAGCCACGCCCCCCCCTGGGCGGGGGTGGGGGTAGGGGTAGGGGTGGGGGTGGGGGTGGGGAGACAGGTACCTAGTAGTTACCTGATACCAGCCTGGGCCTCCCATGTGCAGTATCATAACACATAGGACATACAAAAATGAAATAGAGATGATAAACAACTTAGACCTAGACAAACAATGCAACTGAAGCAGTAACATAGTCTCACAACAAAGGCCCTTGTCTAAACAGTCACTGTCAAATTCTACCAAAGCTTTAGAGAAGAGCCAACACCAGTGTTCTTCAAACTAGGACTCAGGAGGCAGGAAGATCTCTGAGTTTGAGGCCAGCCTGGTCTACACAGTGAACTCTAGGACAGCCAGGTCACAGACCTTGTTTCAAAACAAACAAACAAACAAACAACAAAAAAAGTCTCAATAAAATACTTGGAGATTGAATTAAAGAATACATTAAGATATATATACCATGAGTAAATCAGTTTCATTCCAGGGACAAAAAAGATGGTCCAACATACATAAATCAGTAATGTCTTTGACAAAATTCAACATCCCTTCAGGCTATGAACACTAAAGAATCTAAAAGCAGAACTTAACATAATAAAGTTGCATGTGACCTATAGTCAATATTATGGGGAAGACTAAAAGCATTTCTTCTCAAATCGGGAGCTTGTCATGGGCGTCTATTTTCTCCACTTATAATTAATGTAGTATTCAAGCAGTAAGAGGAGAGAAAAAAAAAGACATATAAAATAAGTCAAATCCCTACTTGCAGACATGACACTATATTTAAAAGAGCCTAAAGACTTAACAGAACCTTTAGCATTTAATACACTTTCAGCAAAAGTAGTTGGGTACAGAATCAATGCAAAAATTCCATGGTTTTCTTACTATCAATAATAAACTTTCTGAAAAAGAAATCAAGAAACAAATCTCATTCATGATAGCTTAAAAAAATAAAAGACCTAGGAATAAGCATAAGCGAATAGGCAGAAAGCTTCTACAGTGACAACTTTAAAACTAAAGAAAGAAACTGAAGGCACTTAGATGGAATAAGGATCTCCCAACTAAGTTACATATTAAATTGATACTATGAAAATGGCTACAGTATTGACAGTGATCTACAGATTCAATGTAACCAGCATCAAGATTCTAGCCACAGAACTAGAAAACAAAACAAACAACAAAAACTCAAAAAGATACACAAAAGACCTTAAATAAGGCTAAAACAGAAAGTATAATACTGGAATATGCTAGGATTGCCGGGTAAGATGGCAGATTATTAGCTGTCTACTACCAGTGAAAGAATCTATTCCAATAAGAGAACAAGCTAAAGAAAAAGGATTAAGTCAAAGTGGCGTTTTTCTCAACAAAGCAACAGCCAAGACCAGGACAGAGGTATCAGTTAAGGAGGTACTCTCCCTGTACACACAGTGGCAATATGATAATACAGAGCTGGGGAAGACTGTCCAGTCTGTGGGGATGTAACCAGAGCCCGGAAACACTGTGAGGAAAACTGCTGAAATATAGCAGGTTCTGAAGACAGAGCCTGAAGTGTAGTGTAGGAGCTGAGAGATTCTCCACAGAGGCCATGGAGATAAATGCTGGAAAAGCCAAAACCCTCCTCACTGCCTGGATGAATGAATTATACAGGAATGAGTAAGTACCCTGGGGATTTTAATAGTCTCCTAAGGGAAAGGGCTGGAAAAAGATTTCCAAGTGACAAAAGTAATAACAGGCAGGCACTTGGAAAGCACAATTCTAAACACACCAGGGACAAGGTTGTAATTGGTGGCAAGGTGACCTTAGAAATTCTAGAAGTTGTCTTCCCACAGGGAAATCCCCTCAACACGAGATACTGACTTATCTTGAACATTTCACAAAGAATCCTACAAAAGACAGTCAAAGGAGAGGTAGAAACCACATCATTCCAAGTAGGAAAGAATACTAAGATTATTTCATTCTATTTAAAAATTTTTAAAACTTGTATTTCTGTACTTTGTAACTGTTCAGTTAATGTTTTACCTTACATCTTACTCAAATAGGCTTTTATGAATGCCCTTTCTAATTTTTTCCATATGTGATGTATAGATGTGTGGTCTATGCTTGGTTTTGTGTATGTAGGAGGATGAATGTACACATGCAGAAGCCTGAGAAAGATGTCAGGTTTCCTGTTCCATCAAAATTTACCTTTGAAACAGGGTCTCTCACTGAACCTGAAGCTCAAATTTCATCTAGGTTAGCAGGCCAGCAAGCTCCAAGGATCTACCTGTCTCCTCCCTCCAATGCTGAAATTACAGGAATAACAATCGTACCTGCTAGGGATTAGAACTCAGGTTCTCATTTTTGCACAGCAAGTCCTCCTTCCCTCTAAGCCATCTCCTCAACCCACTAGCCAGACCACAGCCTATGTAAGTCACTTAAATAAATCCTCTTTTAATATTTATATAGATTCAGTCTACCAGTTCTGTTCCTCTAAAGAAAACTGACTAATACAGAATTCTTCATAGCTTTATTGGATATACTTTTTCAATGGCTTTACAAATATTTCCCAAAGTCTTCTTAAAACCAGACCAAACTTAACCTTTTCAAAGGTGTTAATAGCAGGATTCTAATGCAAAAACAAGGCAAACTTGATGATCTGTACGAAGAAATATGTAAGAAGCCAGGTGTGGTGGCACACGCCTTTAATCCCAGCACTGGGAGGCAGAGACAGGTGGATCTCAAGTTCGAGGCCAGCCTGGTCTACAGAGTTCTAGTATGACCAGGGCTACACAGAGAAACCCTGTCTCACAAAAAATGCTAAGATCACTAAAAAAAAAAAAAAAAAACCAAAGAGAAAGAAAGAATTTCTTGTCCTCTAAATCACCCATAGTAAGCTTCTCTTACATACTGTCCTACTACCAACCAATAATAATTCATTCATTAACAGAGCAAGTTCCAGGACAGGGGTACACAGAGAAAACCTATCTCAAAACAAACAAACAAACAAAAAAATCCCAACATTTAAAAACCTAGAGAGTATTTTCAGAACAGAAAGCCTACTATCTTTTTTGAAGGTTAGAATAAAGATATGTCAAAAATTAATCTGTATTATTTATCCTTTTACCAGTATATCATTTTCTTACCTTTAAGGTTTCAAACTTTTATCTTGCTTCTTTTCAACTTTCATAACATAATGCTTTCTCCATAATCACCTGTCTATTATGACCTGGAAAATTCATTCACCATCTAATTTTTTTTTCATTCTTTCTGATTTAATTTTTCAATCATCTGATTTATCATAAATTTTTGAGCCACATGAAGCTAGAATGTATTGATTATTATTAAATTCTACCCTAAATTTTGTTTATTAAAACTATACTCAGGTCTAGGGGAAAAAATTTTTCATCAAAGTCCAATGAACTTAAATCTAGCCTGTGGCAGCCTAACCCAACAAAAAATGTATGCACAAAACTACCTAAGCAACCAATCTTGGGGTTGGGGATTTAGCTCAGTGGTAGAGCGCTTGCCTAGCAAGCACAAGGCCCTGGGTTCGGTCCTCAGCTCTGGGAAAAAAAAAAAGACAAAATAGCAACCAATCTTAGTGGGCTATCTGCTCTAAAACTTTTGTATCTCCTAACTCCTTCACACTTTTAAATTCCTAGGGAGCTGAAAGAGTTTTGCTTGAGGGAGTAATTCCTTTGATAGTTACTATATTCAAAATTAAAACTGAAAACAAAATATAAATAACTGAAAACTTTAAGCACAATCCTAATTAGTCTTAACAATAAAAACCCAGAGTCAGAGATCAAGGGTTAAAGCTGAAAGATAGGAGAAGCAGAGCAGCAGCCACTAGAGATTTATCTCTACAAGTCCTCAAACAGAATTGGGGGGGGGGAGGGGGGTGGTGGCGGCGGCGGCGGCAGGATCCTGTCTCCACTCGCCTTATATTCTTGTCTCTACCTCCCCAGTGCTGGGATTAAAGTCGTGCACCACCACTGCCCCACTCTGTTTCTCTTTTAGACTGGTTCAATCTTGTGTAGCCTGGGGTGGTCTTGAACTCCTAATCTTCTTGCTTCCTCCTCCCAAGTGCTGGGATTAAAGGTCTGTGCCCCCACTGCCTGGCCACTATGTTTAACTAGTGGCTAGCTCCACCCTCTGATCTCCAGGCAAGTTTTATTTGTCAGAACACAAACAAAATATCACACAACAAAAACTTTAAAAAAAAAAGAAAGAAAAAGAAAAACCAAAAAGTTAAAAATGAAGTGAGTAGCACTGTTTTAACTTTTCACAAACTCTTTAATGTCTGACTAGCTTAACAAAAACTAACAGAAGTCTCAGCTGCTTCTGTATCCAATCGGTAGCAGAAAGTCATCCTGGCTCAATTATATAAAGGAAATTTGTATCCATAAGTAAACAGAAAAAGGCAGCATTTAAAAATCTTTTTCAGGTAACTGTGGATTTTCTCTTGACTACATCAGAACTTGACAAGTATTATTTTTAAATTGATACAGTGATCTCTCTAGCTGCAATGGAACCATATCAACAAACTTTTCATGCTTCATTAACATCCACTGGCTAGGGTCTAGAAATATAATCAGTGATAGAGCATTTTGGTAGAACATACATGAAACCCTGAGTTTGACCCCTAGCATTGAAAAAGAATATATACAAATATACAATCAATACACTTTGAATGGATCTTTTACCTGTTGTGATTTAATAACACCATGAATCAATAATCTGGAAAATGCTAGTTTATTGAATTATACAAGTCTTTCAATTATTGATACTTTTCATTATATACAATACCAACCCCCTAAAACACCCAACACATTTGCTCATGCTAATGACCATAAAATCTAAATACTGTTAAGCGTAGGTGGGCAGTACTGATCTTTCCAATTATAATTTCTGTTTTAAAGTTCTAATTTTCTTGATAGTAAAAAAATATTGATAGGTACATTTCTTGAAGTGGTAAATTTACTTTTTTTCCTTTTCAATGGAATGTTTGAGTCTGAGTAAATATGATTTGTCAGTTATTCTTTAAAGTAAAAATGTACTATTTATTTATTTTTTAAGTCTTAGTTTAGGTAAGCAATTCACAAGGCATGTCTGTGAAGTACTGAAGCAGCATCTTCCATAGACCCAAGAGCTAAATGTAATCAAAGTAATTTCTACATGTTTTTTCTTCTTTCTTTGTGTAGGAATGGAACACAGGGCCTTTATGTGGTGGTTTGAATAAGAATGGCCTCCATATATTTGAATGCTTAGTCACCAGAGAGTGGAACTGTTTGAGAAGGATTAGGAGGTGTGGCCTTGTTGGAAGAGGTGTACCACTGGGGGTGAGCTTTGAGGTTTCAAAGACCCATGTCAGGCCCAGCTTTCTTTCTTTGCCTGCTGCCTGTGGATCAGGAAGTAAGGTTCTCAGCCACTGCTCCAGTGCCATGCCTATCTACTTCCTGCCATGATGGTCATAGACTCACTTACCTTTTAAAACTATAAGCAAGCCCCCAATTAAATGCTTTCTTTTATAAGAGTTGCCTTGGTGACAGGCAGTGGTGGTGCACACCTTTAATCCCAACACTTAGGAAGCAGAGCCAGGCAGATCTCTGTGAGTTCAAGGCCAGCCTGGTCTACAGAGCGAGATCCAGGACAGGAACCATAACTACACAAAGAAACCCTGTCTTGAAAAACAAAACAAAACAAAGAAAAACAAACAAAAAAGAGTTGCCTTGGTTATAGTATCTCTTCACAGCAACAGAACAGTAACTAAGACATCTTGACACTTAACAAGATACACAGTAGGTACCACCATTTTTGTACCACCAGTACAAATTTCAACAAAGTACAAGAAGCAGCTAACATTTAATTATTATGTGGAAATCTTACCCCAGGGTAAAATGGACTATGGGTTCATGGAGTATGCTTTTAAAACCACTGCTTTCAATGTACAAAAGAGTTCCTTAAACAATACATGGGTACAATGTGATCTTAAATCCATTCATAGATCTTAAATTAGTCTCTGAGAACTCAGGTAGCTATAATAATTATTATTATTTTTAAATATTTTACTTTCATTTATGTGCATATGTGTCTTCCTTCATGTGTGTATATGCAAGTGTTTGGATGCCCACAGAGGCCAGAAGAGGGTGTCAGATCACCTGGAACGGGAATTCCACGAAGTTGTAAGCTGCCCAGTGGGTGCTGAGAACAGAACCCAGGTCTTCTCAAGAGCTTCAAGTGGAATTAACTGCTGAACCATCTCTCCAGCCCTTCGGTAGCTATTTCTTTCCAAAGGAGAAAAACAAAAATGAAAACAATGAAGCCCACAGTATACAGTGAAAAATTAACTTTAGTCAAAGAAACGTTTGGCCCTTACTAATCTTGAAGGTAAACTCTAAGCCTTTGGAATGACCTACTTTAAAAAAACAAAAAACAAAACTAGAGGTCTTTGTCTATTCCTAATAGTCTAAACAATAAGATATATGTTCAGAACTTTAGGCTATACAGCATCTGATTTACCTCTGAAAAGGATGATGACTACGATCAGCCACATATGTGGTTAACCCTACCTGTGATTGATTATTCAATAAATTCATTGCACACCAAAGCTTAGGTGGTTAGCAAGTTCAGTCTTACATCACTATTGGGAGAAGTAAGCATCCACTGACCACACAGCTATAAAAGAAGACACCAAAAAAATAGGAAAAATAATAAATAAAATTTTGAAGATGTCGAGTGGCGTATGCTTTTAATCCCAGCACCCGGGGAGGCAGAGACAAGTAGATCTCTGTGAGTTCAAGGCCAGCCTGGTCTACAGAGTGAGTTCCAGACAGCCAGAGCTGTTACACAGAGAAACCTTGTCTCCAAAAAAACCAAATCTCACCCAAAAAAGAGGACAACTGCTACTTTGTGCCTAAAGTTTCCAGGACCCAGGCCTGTGCATCTTTACCTATTAGTGGGTTAAACCTGTATTACTCTGATGTAAAAAACCACATTATTAATGTAACTGTTTTCCTGAGACCTCTAAGTCCGATCAAATTACTCAATGGTCTTGATCACCTCTAAAATAAGGGTCAAAATTAAACTCCTCAGTACATGAAAGCAAATTAATCACCTACAGGCTTGTGTACATGAGACATACAATTTTGCTCAGGGCCCAAAACTAGTGTATCTGTATGTCTCCATGAATATACACATACATATACATATCCACACAATAATAAAGATGTGGACTGTGTGGCCACACAGAACGTTATAGAGAAAGGTTTTCAAACTCAGCAATACTAAATTTTAAATCAGATGGGTCCCCCACCACCACTCATGTGTGTTTTTATATGTGCAGGTACACTCACTCGTGTGGGCATGTATGGAGGCCAGAGGTTGACACTGTGACATCCTTCTTAATCCCTTCTCCATCTTATTTTCTTTTTTAAAAAGATTTTTGTGTTTGTGTATGTGCATATGCCATGTTTGGGGATGTGTGTGCCTGTGGATGCTACAAGAGGACATTAGATCCCCTGGAGAACTCTAGTTCTCCCTCAAGACACCCTGAATCATGTCTGTCAGTGTCACCAACTATCCTTAGTAGTCACTATCGTTTCATGTACCAACAAATGTAATCTTCCTTTCTGGAGCTTTTTGTGATAATTTCAACAAACACATTCATCCAAGTTGACTTGTATTCATACTAGGCGAATTCCCACAGTACACACAAAAGGATTTGCTATTTGGGGTATTTGATGTCTTATCACTAACTATGGAAGGTTGTGTAGTGACCAACTAGGTCACTAAGGCAATTGCTACTGGTAACTTACAATGAAAGTCCTCCTTATTGTCTGACATAAACATTTCTAACTAAACCCCAAGTCTTAGGTGATGTTTTCCACCTTTAATTTTGTCAGACCTTCCATATTATTTTACCTCTTCACCTCTAGATAGTAGTCCATAACGAAAACTTGTGGGATCCCTGTAGTTGTTCTAATATGAAATCTTAGTTGTTATTCTTTAAGATCTTTATTATTTTTACTTCTATGCATGTGTGTATATGTATGCACCTGTGTAAGGGTGCCCATGGAGGCCAGAAATGGTGTCGGATCCCTTGGAGTTAGAGTTGTGAGTGGCTGTGAGCTGCCAGATGTAGATACTAGGTAGGAGCTGAACTCTGGTCCTCTGGAAGAGCAGCCAACTGCTCTTAATCACTAAGCTAATATTCTAGACCTTTCTACCTTACATTTTGAGACAAGGTTTATCATTAAACCTAGCTCACTATTTTGGCTGGACTAGCTGGTAAGCCCCAGGGAATTGCCTGTCTTGACCCTCAGCACTGGGTTATAGACACATACCACCTCACCTGACTTTTATGTGAATGCTAGAAATCCGAACTCATGCTTATGAAGTAAGCAGTTTACCTACTGAGCCATTTCCCCATCCTCAGATGGGGATGTTTTAATAAAGATGTTTCTTTATACAAAGGAAATGTCCCATTCAGTGCAAAATTTGAGCAACATTTCTGGCCTCTACCTAATAGATACCAGAGGCACCTTTCCTCCCCCCATTTTTAACAATCAAAAAATGTCTCTAGGTATTGCCAAAAATGAGCAAGAGGAAAAAAGTGTTCTTGATGTAACCTGTCTGTAAGATTTGACTTCATCTTTTTATAAAAGATTTATTTTATGTATATGAGTGATCTGCATATATGTCTGCACACCAGAAGAGGGCATCAGATCCCACTATAAACAGCTGTGAACCACCATGTCATTGCTGGGAACTGAACTCAGGACCCCCAGAAGTGCAGGTACTCTTAACCACTGAGTCATCTCTCCAGCAAGAAGGGATAAACTGGGGTTAGGTAGTGCTGGAAATCTCCACTCTGGCTCCACTCCTCCCATTCCAGACCCCACCCCTCAGAAAGCCTGCCAAGGCTTTGATTTGGCTTATTACATGGGTAGAGTTACCCACTACCAGGGATGTTTTAAAAATACTTATTAGGTAGCTCAGAGGTTAA